>NAVB01000270.1:0-87439 GCA_002179805.1 Acanthamoeba lenticulata | reverse complement strand
AGCAGCGCGCGCGCGTGTGTGCGCGTGGCAGAGCGAGCGCGTGAGTGCACGACGACCACGAGGGACCGGCGTGGGTGGGCTTTGGCGAGGAAAGAGAGGAGAGACCGGTGTTGTCGGTGACGTAGCAGGAGGTGGCGCCCAGGTGGATGATGGGCATGGCCTTGGGGCACACGGTCCCGAACGCGTGGATGTGGGACATCACGTCGTGTCGCACTTCGCGCTCCTTCTTCTCGGCGGCCGCGAAGTCGATGTCGTCCAGATGGGCCCGCATCTCGCTCAGCTGCTCCTCCGTGATCGGCAGGCCCTGCAGGGAGCGCGCGTGCGTGAGGCGCCACGGGCCGTAGAGGAGGAAGAGGAGGGCAGAGCGCACGAGCTCCTTCTGGGCCTGGGCGAGGGCCAGCCACAGCCGCCGCCACGTGGAGAACTTCTTCTGGGGCGACCAGTTGCTGCTCATCGCCCGACTCGCGTACCGGCTCACCAGCGGATTCTCAAACACTGCCATATTAATTATTTATAAAAAAAATAAATCAATAAATAAATTATCAAATAACACAAAAGGCGACAAACGGGTGAGCACTATAAGACATAAAGTATAGGCGCACCGTCGCGTTGGGCAGGTGTAGCGAGCGGGCGTGCGGAGGTGGCCAGGAGCGGCCGGGCACCACCAGCAATCCGCGAGAAGGCTGGAGCGGAGAAGCTGCCCCAAGGAAGGCTGCCCGCCTGGGAAGACTGGGGCCACTTGGTGCACATTGAAGCCGTGGCGCGCCTCATCTCGTTTTGCACAGGAGACAAAAGAAAAACGAAATAAAGCGGGAAATCAATAATTATGAGAAAGCACTCGCTTTCAGCTTTTCTTTGAGCAACTTTTTTGTATTGCCTACCGCCAGCACATTGGGCTCGTCTCACACACAAATTCCTCTGATGCGTGCGTTTTTTGGTGGCAGCACTTCCTCGACGCGCTACGCCGTTAGCCAGGTACGCTTTGCACTTTGCCATTTCAAATTGGATGTCAAGGGCTTAAGTCAGATTATGTAGACGCTCGCTAACCAACGCTTGACGCTTGCAGACCGTTCGCCCCTTGGCGCTGACCGCAAATGGCAGCTCGTCGCTCGGTGCGCTCCTGCATCCTGCTGCTCATTTTCATCGCTCTTTTGCGTTTTTTTCAAGATTGTTGCTCTTTTTGTGGCGCATGTGAAGCCCCTCTTTGTTGTCACGTTGATGTTTCGCCGCGTTATGGCTTGGCAACGCTCCCAATTCTTAGAAAATTGGCAGTTGCTCATCGTCCTCCATTTTTTTTTCTAGTCGGCCGCACGACGGTGCTGAGCCGCAGCCTTGCCGCTCGCCACAGCTACACCACGACTACGACCACCACGACCGCCCCGCCGACCGAGGCTCCCGCCGCTGCTGCCGCCGGCTCTGAGGAGAAGCCAAAGGAAGAGCCCAAGCCGGCCGAGAAGCCCAAGGAGGAGCCCAAGCCGGCCCCCAAGGTTGAGAAGAAAGGTCCTCCGCACCCCCCGACCTTGAGCCCAACTCCCCCCCAGAGGAGAGGGCTTCTCCCTCTCCCAGCTCTCTTTCTCTTTCTCTCTGGGGCGGCTCACGTGTGTGTGTGTGTGTTGTGGCTCACGTGCGGGAATTATTGGTGTTGGGGGGGGGGGCAGGCAACATCGCGCGCCTGGCGGCTGAGCAGGTGATCGCGGTCATGGGCGGACAGTGGGGCGACGAGGGCAAGGGCAAGCTCGTCGACGTGCTCGGCGCCAACTTTGACATCATCGCCCGATGCGCCGGCGGTTCCAACGCCGGTACGCGTGGACTTCACAAACGAACTCACCCGTCAACGCACACGTTTCGCGATGGGAACTTACTGGCGCCGCTCTATGTCACGCTGCTGCAGGGCACACGGTGATCGCGGACGGGAAGAAGTACGCGTTCCACCTGCTGCCGTCGGGCATCCTGCACGAGCGCCCCGTGTGCCTCGTGGGCAACGGCACCGTGGTGCACGTGCCCACGCTCTTCAAGGAGCTCGCCTCGCTCGACGAGAAGGGCGTCAACTACAAGGGCCGCGTCAAGATCTCTGACCGCGCCCACCTCGTCTTCGACTTCCACCAGCAGATCGACGCCTTCCTCGAGGACGCCGCCAAGAAGGTCCCTCGCCCCTTTCCAAACGCTCCACCTCATTTTTATTTCATCTTGTCTTTGTTTATACTTTTTATTCCAATTTTCAACTAATATTTATTTCTATTTATTTCTGTATGGTGGTGAAAAAGGGCGCCAAGGACGGCTCGATCGGGACGACGCGGAAGGGGATCGGACCGGCCTACGGGGCCAAGATCGGGCGGGTGGGCATCCGCGTGGGCGACCTGCGGTTCCCGGACACGCTGCAGGACAAGCTCGCGCGGCTGGTGGAGTACTACCAGCGGGCCTTCCCCGCGATCGAGATCGACCTCCAGCAGGAGGTGGAGGCCTACAAGGCCTTTGCGCACAAGCTGCAGCCCATGATCGTGGACAGCGTGCACTACGTCAACAAGGCCTACGGCGAGGGCAAGCGGATCATGATCGAGGGCGCCAACGCCACGATGCTCGACATCGACTTTGGCACGTGGCCCTACGTCACCTCCTCCAACGCCTCCATCGGCGGCGCCGTCACCGGCCTGGGCCTCGCCGCGGGCAAGATCGACGGCGTGGTGGGCATCGTCAAGGCCTACACGACCCGCGTGGGCGCCGGCCCGTTCCCGACGGAGCTCAAGGACGCCCTGGGCGAGAGCATCCGCACCATCGGCCACGAGTTTGGCACCACCACCGGCCGCCCGCGCCGATGCGGCTGGCTCGACACCTTTGCCATCAAGTGCGCTTCTCTTCTCTACTTTGCCCCTCCCCTCCTGAAGCCCCTCGTCTTCTTCTTCGCTTTCGTTCTTTGCTGACGCCCTTTTTTGGGGGGGGGGATCAGGTACGCGCACATGATCAACAACTTCACGCTGCTGAACCTGACCAAGCTGGACGTGCTGTCCGACCTCGATGAGATCAAGATCGCCACGTCGTACAAGCACAACGGCGGTACCTGATACTCTTCTATTGGTGGCGCTGGTGAAGCTTTGCTCACACGGCCATGTGTGCGTGCGTGCGTGCGTGCGTGGGTTGGGGGGTGCAGAGCCTCTGGCGTCGTACCCGTCCAACCTGGAGATCCTGGAGCAGGTCGAGGTCGAGTACGAGACCCTGCCCGGCTGGAAGAAGGACATCTCTAGCGTGCGGTACTTTGAGGACCTGCCCCCGGAGGCGCGCAAGTACGTCGAGCGAGTCGAGCAGCTCGTCGGGTGCCCCATCGGGTGGGTCGGCGTGGGGCCGGCCCGCGAGGCCATGGCCATCCGCAAGCCCAAATGATTTCCGCACAACACGCATACACACACTCAACTCCTGTTTATTGTATCCTCCCGGCGCTCGCCTCCTCTTCCCCTCGGCGGTGCTTGTTGTTGTTGTTGTTGTTCGCAAACAGAATCGGTCCTTCACGTGTGGTCCCCGAAACTCTCTCTCTCTCTCTCTGCTCCTTTTTATTGCCGCACCAGCCTGGCGTTCATGACGAGGCAAAGAGGCCAACGGCCGGGGCGATGTCGTCGATGATGAAGTCGTTGAGGGCCGAGGCGTAGTAGTTGACGCAGGACACGATAAAGTCGTTGGAGTCGAGCACCTCATGCTCCACGAAGGGGCGGATGTCAGCGCCCGAGGCGAAGTGGTTGAGGACGGCCTTCTCGCGGATCTCGGTGAGCGTGGCGATGAGACTGTCGATCTGCTGCCCGATGTTGATCAACGAGAAGCTGACCAGTCGGCAGTCCATCTCCGGCACGCTGAAGTCCTCGTAGGCGGTGCATGTGCAAGTCGAGTTGTCACCGCCGCACACTCCGCACGAGTCCAACCTGCAGTCACCAGATCACCGTTGAGACCTTGCCCAGGCGTGGTGTGAGGGGACACACAGAAGAATGCGTACTCTAAGAAGGGCACGTCCTTGTCGCAGCCGGTGTCGCAAGTGTCTCCCTTGCCGTTGCACTTACCGCAGATGTCCAGCCTGGCCGTGGAGTTCTGCATAGACCATCATCGTCATCATCTGTATGGCGGTCGTGGCGGAGGAGAGGTAAAAAGGCGCACCTTGACGCCGTCGCAACCATAGCAAGTCGAGTTGTCGCCGTTGCAAACACCGCAGTCGTCCAGCTGGGCGTCGCCGTAGGGGCATCCGGCGCAGTCAAGGCACGACGTGCCGTTGCCTCCGCAAACGCCGCACAAGTCCGGCCAGTTCCCGCCGTTGGGGACGCCCTTGCAGTCCTTGCACGTCGAGTTGTCTCCTCCGCACACCCCGCACGCGTCCCACACTGGACCGCGAGTAAAATGATTGGGTGGGGGGGATGAGTCGTGGCGGAGAGCGACTAGGGCGGGGCGTTCGCACGAACCTCTGCGGAGGGCCGGGTCGCCCACAGGGACTCCGTCACAGCCGAGGCACGTCGAGCCATCTCCGCCACACACGCCGCATGGGTCGAGGAACACTCGCGAGTTGGGCCTTTTGTCGCATCCCGTGAGACACGAGGTGCCGTTGCCTCCGCACACGCCGCACACGTCCAGCCTGTGGTCATCACCCAGCCACAGGGGCGGTTGCAATGCATCAGCGCCTCAGTAACGGAAAGGGCCTCTCGGGGGTGGGGCTGCATACCGAGCGGGAGAGCCCACGACGCCGTCGCAACCGCGGTACCCGCAGCTGGTGCCGTCTCTGCGTGCAGGGACACAAGTCAGACGGCGGAGTTGTCCAACAAATGAAGATGATGATGGCAATGGAAGGTGGGAAAGGGAGTGCGCACCCGGCACACACATTGCACTCGTCAACGACATTGCCAGTGTTGGGCCCATCGCAGCCTTTGCCGGTGACCTTGATGTCCACCACCTGGCCGGCAAAGGTGTCGCTGGCAATGAGAATCTGATACTCCTTGGCTGCAAGCAACAAAAGGAAGAAGAAGAAGAAGAAAAAGGGTTTAGATCGTCGTTTCCCCACCGGGCCTTCAACAGCGCCTAAACCCGCGCAACCACAGACATCATCACACACGCGAGAGGGTGGTGGCCCACCTCGCTCGCTCTGCCAGGTGATGCCCGTGTGGCAGACGTCGAACTGGTCGCCGGCGAACGACGCGTTGCTTGCGGTCACGCAAGCGAGTTGGGAGCAGGCCTTCTTGTTGCACGTGAAGTCCGTCTGTGTTTCAAACGAAATGCGAGTTAGTTCCCACCACAAGGAGTGGCGAGGACGATGCGGACGGACCTCGCAGTCGTTGTCCACGTGGATGCCTACGAAGAGGTCCACGGCGATCTCGCTCGAGGAGCACACGGTGATGTTGTAGGGCGTGCCGTCTCCGCGAATGGAGAACCACGCGCCTCGGGTTTGATTGGACAGCTGTCGGCACGGCGTCCCGTCTGCTGTGGCCAGCACCTGTATGCGCATTGGGAAATGAGGCCACGAGGGAAGTGATCGTGCCCTGCGGCGTGCTGCTCGAGCACAGAGGGAGAAGGACGTACGAGAGAGCTGATGCTGAAAGGCATGCCCTTGCCGAGCTCGAGAGGTTCCCGATAGAGGCACTTATCGTTTGCCAGGGAAGCCTCGGCCCAGCCTGGCCCACGAGGCACAACCATTCGGTCACATGAATAGAATGCTTGGCTACAATGTAGAAGAGGAGAGGGGATTTGAGAAGACGTACCGGTGAGGGCGAGCAGAAGAACCAGGCCCGAGATCACTTTAATCGCAAGCCGCATTGCTTTTCGATTACACAAAACAGATACGTAAGCACGTCTACACTGTTGGTGCCCGGGCGGTGAGGAGTACCTCTGCGATCCTTTGGGGCCAGATCTGAGCGCTCCAACAAAATCAAGGGGCGGAAGCTTCCTCTTTTTCTTGCTTCCTCTCTCAAACGCCAAACATTCCTTCCCTGGCCTATGAGTGCTCAACGGACGCTTCCCGCGATTGGCGGGCGAACGATTTTGTGTTCCTGCGGACACAGCGAAGAAGAAATGAAATAGTTTTTTTAAAAAAAGAAGCGGGCCAAGATAAAGAAGAAAAAAGTATCCGGCCAGTGTGAATCAAGATGGAAGAGGGAACCATCACCGTAGTGGAAAACGAGGAGGAATGGGACATCATCCTCCAAACAGCAGAAGAAAAATTGGTACCCGTGACCTTGCAAGCTTGCTCTTTTTATATTATGATATTTTTGCCGCCAAAAAAGAGGAGCTGCTGAGGCCAACCACCCACACAGGTGGTGGTTGACTTTTACGCCGTGTGGTGCGGGCCCTGCCGCGTGGTGGCACCTGTCTTTGAGCGCCTCAGCCAGGAGTACGCCTCCTCGGCCATCTTCCTCAAGGTCGACGTGGATCGCAACCAGGTCAGGACCGCGCCTTTCTTTCTCTTGCCACACCTCGCCTCGGCCAGCTCACGTGTGTCGGGTCCATACGTGGATCGCGTCACGTGGACGGGCAGGCCATCAGCTCCCGGTGCGGTGTGAATGCGATGCCCACCTTCCAGTTCTACAAGAACGGCGCCCTCGTCCAGGAGCTCCGCGTACGTACATACTCCGCGCGCCTAAGGGCAGGAAACCCCCAATAGACCTCACGCGTGTCCGTGACGTCGCCCGGCGGCGTGGTGGTGGGGGCACCTATCATCTGAACGATGCGTCGCGCATCACAGGGCGCCAACGGCTCCGAGCTAGAACGCCTTGTGGCCCTCCACGCGGGCGCCGCGCCTGCCGCGGCCCCTCCCGCCAAGCGCTTCAAGTCCTTCCCGCCGGTTGGTGCCTTCCGCCGCCGCCGCGCGCTGGCATTGTGGTTTCCGCCGTTCCGATGCCCAAACGTCTGCGTGTTTCTTTGTGGTGTACCCACGTGGGGACAGGACATGTACGCGTTCTTCGAGGGCGAGCGCAACATCGACCCCGTGTGGAACAAGCTCCTTCAGTTCAACGCGCAGCTCTCCGGGCAGGCCGGCCACATGGACGCCGCCGCGCAGGCCCGGCTCAAGGCCCTCTTCAGCCTCACCCTCCAGGCTCAGCACGTCGGTCCGTCCCTCTTTGCTTGCCCGCTCGCTTGCTTGCTCGTTCATGCGTTTACGCGTTTGTGGAGCCGAGACCACGCGAGCCCGCGGCTCACCGCTGTGACGTGGCGCGTGGGCAGGGAGTGTGCCGGTGCCTGACCTGGAGCTGCTCGACGCCCTTCTCGAGTCGTGGCCGGCCGGCTCAGCCTTCCCTCTGCTGGACATCGCGCGAAGGCTCATGCTCCTCCCTGCGGCCGCGGACTACTACGCGCGCACGGCAGCTGCCGGCGGATCGTCGGGAGCCGTCGGGCGGGTCCTCCGCCTGCTGGAGAGCGGCGAGGGCGGCCTGGGCAATGCCCTCATGAGCATCCGCTTCCTGGCCAACAGCTTCGCCAACACGGCCACCCGCCGCCTTGTGGTCAAGGACTCAACCGTGCGTCCTTGGAGGCCCGCCAGCCCCATCCAGCCTGCAGTCCTCACGCGCGTGTGTATGCGGGTTTCTTGTTTGCGTTTTGGGGACGCAGGCGCTGCGGCTGGTGAAGCAACAGCGAAACCACGAGAACAAGCAGGTGCGGCTCGCCGTGGCGACCTTCCTGCTCAAGTACAGCTCCCCTCCACGTCCTCCACCCTCGCCCGCCTGCCCGCCCATTGTGTTGATTGATCTGTTGTGGGCCCCGCTTGAACACGCGTGTACGGCGCGAGTGCAGCTACGCCAAGGCCTCTGCGTGCGACAAGGAGGGGTCCGCCGAGGGAGCCGACCACACGCTCGACACGCTCACCGCGGTACTGCTACCGCTCCTACTGGCGGCACACGCGTCTTCTTGTTGTTATTGCTGCTGCTGCTGTTGTGTGTTTTCTCGCTGACCACCGGTGCACCGACACCCCACCAGTGTCTGGCCGCCGAGCAGGAGGATGACATCAAGCTGCGCCTGGCCCTGGGCGTGGGTTCGCTGCTCTGCGCGGAACCAGACCTCCTGCCCGCGGCCAAGCGGCAACTGGCGTTCTTTGGGCTTCCTGCGTCGCCCTCTGCCACCACACCGCTCGGGGTGGCTCTTGCTGAGCTGGCGCAGTTGCTGGCCGCCTGATCGACAAACCTCTCGTTGCAGTGCAACACTTTTCCTTCCTCTTTTTCCTTTATCTTCTCCTTGGAAAACAAGGCCATGGATGGCTCTCGCTATGGTGGTGGAGAAGGAGGAGGTGGAGGTGCGGACGGTGGGGACGATCCCAAGGACGAGGAGGAAGAGAAGGATGAAGGCGTGGGCGAGGAGGAGGGCCTGAAGAACGGGTTCGGGTAGGCGGAGGAGGAGGAGGAGGAGGAGGAAGAGGAGGCAGGGTCGGTGGCCACTAGAGGCGCCCATCGGTCCATGACCTCGCCGTCGCGCAGGTGGCCCTCCTCCCAGGCCAGGGCGCACATGAGGACGTGCTTGGCCTGCGCGCCCGCGATCGTGAATTCTGGGTGGACGACGGCAGATGGGATGCAGTGAGGAGGTGAAAGCGTACGTTGCCTTGCGCATCAAAGAAGAACTGCGTGTTGTCGACGATGCGCCACAACTTTCCCGCTCGCGTGCGGAAGAGGTGAAAGAATCGATGCAGTGGGCTCACCGACATAGGTCGCCCTGTTGCCCCAGAAAGATGAGGAAGAGAAAGTGGACCACCACGTAAGGAAAGGCCGCACTTGTTGATGAGCAGGGACGGCAAGTGGGGCAGAGCGGCGTAGTTCATGACTGCGATGGTGCTCATGGGCTGCCCAAAGACCGCAAAATGGCATTCCTCCTGCCTAACTGCCCAAGTGCACATAGTGTGAGCTCTTTTTTAGGAGGCTCGTGTGTACTGTGGAGTAACAGGTGGGAACCTGGGTTGACCACTAAGTCTGCTGCTGTTAGTGGCAGGGCAATAGGGTACAACGCGCCTGAGGTCTGGTATGGCAAAGTCGTTTTGGTTGCAGATGGAATAGTGCTGCATGAAGGGAATGTCGTTGTAGGCTTCCATGATGAGACACATGCTCGCTTTGCACGAGCTTTACCTCTGGTGGAAGGCGGCACACCGCGCCCTGCTTCCATGGAGGAGGCGACTGCCTTCGGGCTGAAGTAGAGGATGGAACAGCAGTTGATGATGAAAGAGGAAACAGCTTAGGTGGGCTCGAGGCCTGTGGGTAGAGAGACGCGAGAGACCGGTCAACCCGGATCTGGCGATCTTGCATGGCCGCCATCTCAGCCCACAGCTGCTTGTTCTCAAGGCGAAGATTTTTGCCTGCCTTCAGCTGCTGCAGCGCCAGCAACACCTGAGCGTCGAATTCCCTCCCTGCTCCCCGGACAGCCCACGTCGAGGTCGTCCTTGGACCCTCTCCGGTGTCGCCATGAGTGTGTGCGTGTTTGAGGAGACATCACCCACTTGACTTGGATCTGGTGGTGGCGTGCATGTCGCAAGCGTTGTGCGCCTTCCGACACACACGACAGGGCCTGGACCGCGACGGCTCCTCTTGTGTTGCGGTGGTGGGGACAACGTCGTGGGTGGTCGACGCTGTTGTGGTGAGTTTCGCCACCGACTCCTGACCGGACTGCTCAGCCTCGACGGAGAGCAAGGGCGGGAGCTCCGAGAAGATGAGGAAGGGCGGCATGACAAAGGACTGACTCTGCTCCTGCTGGGGCGAGTTGGAGGACTGGGGCTGTAGCATCTGGCCCGCGGGGGCCCCTGCTCTGTGCTTCGAAGGCGGGATGCCCTGTTGCTGTTGGTCCATTTGGGCGTGGTGGTTTTCGTCTTCTTCAGTGGCTGCTCCTGCTGAGTGACAAGCCCATGTGCGCCGTCCTGCGCGACAGCCTTGCTCCTGGAGCTACATAGCAGCACTGGTGCGGGCGCCTGTCGGACCAAGAATGGCAAAAGGGACACTTCCAAAAAAGGCTTGTATTGCAAGGCAACTTAAAAATGGGTCATCTAAGCAAGGACTGAACTCGCAGATCAAGAGCGAGCTTGGTCTTGGCTCTAGGCGCGGAAGTTACGGTACTCCTCCGGCTTGTTCTTCAGCACCTGTTGAGATTTCCTCTACAATTAGCGCCACCAACCTCCCTTGGACCACAAATGACCTCATCGACGCATAGACGACAACAACAAAAGCGAATGAACGAACGAACCTGCTCGATCTCCTCCAGGACGGCCGGGGTGAGCTTGGGCAGGACGTCGAGGGCGCGGAAGTTCTCTTGCACCTGCTCCGCCCGCGAGGCGCCCGTGATGACCGTCGACACGTTCGGGTTCTTGGCGCACTGTGTGCGCGTGCATGTGTGTGGGTGCGCTCCGATCAATCCCGCGTGCTCGTTGTGGGGGGGGAGGGCGTATTATATTTCAAATCGTATATAGAGGGACAGCTGCGGAGGGGGAGAGGGCGCGCACCCAGGCGATGGCCAGCTGGGGCAGCGTGCAGCCAAGCTTCTGGGCGATGGGCTTGAGGCCCTCCACAATCTCAAAAATGCGGTCGAGGTCTGCCCGCATGTTTGTGTGTTAGCGTTTGAGAGGGGGGGGGGGAGCGCCGCAATCATGAGTCGTAGCGGGAGTGCGCGCGTGCCGGTGGTCTCGAGGCCGTTGAGGCCCTTGCCCGAGAGGAGGCCGTCGCGGAGGAACTTGGTGCGGCCCTCGAAGCTGCCCTCGGCCAAGCGCGAGCCCTCCGGGAAGGCGTCCTTGTTGTACTTGCCCGTGAGGAGGCCCGACGCCAGCGGCGACCAGATGGTGGTGCCCAGTCCGATCTCCCCGTACAGCTTCCCGTACTCCCTGCGCACACCAACACACACATTCCAACCCATCATCCGTGCGCGCGCATGGGAGTGCGCGTGCCGCGGTCAGCACACGGCGCGCCTTAGCGAGCAGGCGGAGGAAGAGGAGGAGGAGGAGGACGGAAGGCGCACTTCTCGACGCGGGTGCGGTGGAGCATGCTGTACTGGGGCTGCTCCATGAGGGGCGGGGTCAGGTTCAGGCGCTGCGCGATGTGGTAGGCCTCCCTCAGCTGCTCCGCCTGTGTTGGTTGGTACGTGTGCGCGTATGCGGGCGCGTTCAGAGATGAAAAGCTCGTGTGTGTGTGTTGTGTGTTGTGTATAATGCATTGGCCGAAAGGGCGAGCGCGCGAACCCGCCACTCAGAGGTGCCCCAGTAGAAGGTCTTGCCCTGGTTGATGAGGAAGTTCATGGAGCGGACCACCTCCTCGATGGGCGTGTGCTCGTCGGGCCCTGCCGCATTGGGGATTTGGGGATTTGGGGGGGGGCAAGCCCACACGCCAATCCACGTGAGCGCCATGCTTCAAGGAGGGGGAAGGAGGGGCCCATCAACATACGGTGGCAGAAGAGGAGGTCGACGTAGTCGAGCTGCAGGCGCTTGAGCGAGGCGTAGGTGCCCTCGATGAGGTGCTTGCGCGACAGCCCGCGCTCATTGACGTCTGTCGCAGCAGCAACGAGTGAGCCAAGTGTAGAGCGCCCTACGAGGGACGGAGAAGGAGGAGGAAAATGGCGCGAACCAGAACCACCCCAGAAGATCTTGGTGGAGATGACGAGCTGGGAGCGAGGGACGTTGAGGCGCTTGAGCACGTTGCCCATGCAGGTCTCGGCTTCGCCCGAGCAGTAGACCTCGGCGTTGTCCAAGAAGTTGCATCCAGCGTCCAGCGCGGCCTTGGTACACTCAAACTGGAAGGGGAGATTGAAGAATTGGAAGGTCAGTCAGGTCGCTCTACAAAAATCAGCTGAATCTTGAGGAGGGGGACACGTCACGGCAAGATCCTCGGTCGTGGTGTTCCAGTTGACCCAAGCGCCAAAGCTGAGCACGGATACGCGCAGGCCGCTATTTCCCAGGTACCGATACTCCATCTTGGCCTTCAATTCGCTGGGGCTCGACATCTTCTTCAAACACACGTGAAAAGATAAAAGTCAACTGGTTCCAGACCGCACGTGGGTGAGTGTGCAACCTTCGGCTTGTTGCACTGCACAAGAAGGGGCGCGTGTCCTCACCGACTTGACCGTACTGCAAGGGAGGAACAAACACCAAGACAGCGAAGCGACTCAAAAAATAAGCCCAGCCCGGCTTCTCGCCGCGAACCAACGCTTACCTTATCTCCACCCTGTTCTGTCTCCCCGTGGGTCACTCTCTTTTCACGCTGGGAGGTGGGGCAAGTGGTGAGTGTGCGCTTGCTTCCGAGCTCATGGGCGGGTCTCAGCACGCTTGGGCGAGCGCCAGACCCAATGAGAGCAATCGACACGGATGACAGTCGACCGCCTATCGTGCGCAAGTTTGGAGAAGCCAAGATAGCTCATTTAACCGAATGTCGAGCTGTCGGAAGCACACGTGCGGGTGGTTCTCCAGGTGAGCAGGCTGCCACAGGAACCCACCAAGGCCACAAGCTGCTTGCCCAAGGACACCACGTGTCTCCGGCGGCAGAGAAGGGTGCACTTCAAAGCACGTACCAACAGCTCATGAACACAACTGCCCTCCTCCGGCATTGTACCGCAGCACCCCCCGACTCTTGCCCCACACCACCAGCCAGCCCCACTTGTGCCTCTTGCTCTTGTTGGTTTTCACGCATGCACTCGTTATCTTCACCAAGAGGGGCAAAGCGAAGCCGACAGGTCTTGGATAGCAGTCACGCACGACAAACGAGCGGCGTTGTCCAATCAAACGCTCAACATGGGGCACTAGACATGCTCATCGAGGGGCTCGAGCAGCTACAAGACCAGGTTCGACACCTGCGGGCTGACTGCCACCGCCTGCGCAGCGAGATGCACACGATGCAGGCCCGCCAAGCCGAACTTGATTCGGAGCTGGTGTCCCTGAGCAAGAGTGCGCAGAGCTGTACGACCACCACCTACACGACGGGACCCTCGGCGACTACTTCTTCCCCAACGGGGATGCTTGTTGTGCCACGGGGCCATTCTGAGCACCGAAAGCACTGGGCGCCGTCCCCTCGGCTCTGGGACTACAACAGCACGACGGAGGAAGGGGTAAGCGGGCCCCACTTGATGACGATGATGTTGCACGGCCACCGCCCCGAACTACCTCGCTTCGAGCCTTCCCTTCCATCAGGCCTCGAGTTGTCCCCAACGCCCGCGCTTCCGTCAGGCGACGTGGCGATGGGCGAGGAAGCCGCCGCTTGGGTGAACCGGCCTGGCCACCACCAAGCACATGATTCCGGGCAGAACCTCCCACATCCTTCCTGTACCACCACGACGTCCACGACGACTCCTGCCACCACGCCTTATCTCATATCCAACAACAGTCCTCGGCGGACCACCCCACCCCAGCCGCTCTTCGCCTACCCGAGCGACTCGTGGCCTGTGCTGGACTGACCACAAAAATATATATTTTTGAAAATATTTCTTTTTTCCTGTTGGCCGCAAATTATATTTTATTATTATTTTTATGAAAGTTGCTGGACCACCACCGTCAGTAGCCTCGTGGGACTGCCTTTGGGCACCAGAGCTGATGACAATAATAACGACGACGACGACGAGGAAGAAATCAGAAGAGTGGTCCGACAAGGGAGCAGGAGGAGGCGGGGCACCTTGATGGAGTGGTCGGCAGAGGCCGAGGCCAGAAGCGGCTCCGACGGATGGAAGCCCACGGCGTAGACGCGCCCAGTGTGGCCCTCCAGCTTCTGCACGAGCTCTCCGGTCACCTGCAACACACGTGTCCCATACGTATACGTATGAAAAGATAAGAGATCAACTCTTGACCTCAAGTGGTAAGAGCGACAGAGCCCCAACCTCGCCGTGAAGACCAAGGTCGAAGAGGTAGGCCGCGTTGTCGGCGCTGCCGGTCGCCAGCATGAGGCGGTCTGCCACGCTCTTCTCGCGCTGCGCGTGGTGCCTGCCGGACGCCAGAAAATAATAAAATAATAAAAAGAACAGTTAAATGCTGAGGCGCCAACACACGCGATTGCACGGTGCTGGTAGGTTTGCATGATTCATCCACGCACTTCTTGTCGGCGGGATCCTCGGCAGGCTCGGTGGTCGGGATGTCAAAGTCAGAGCCCGTGGGCTTGAATGGTGTTCGCCCATCTGCGCCGTGCGTGCATGAGCTCACGTGCGTCGCAGAAGAAGAAGAGCCAACGAAGGGGGTCCACGTACAATCCTTGCCCACGAAGAAGGCGCTCTTGATGGGCCAGTTGTGGTTCTTGTGGCCCGTGAGCGAGGCCACCTGCTTGAGCCTGCTCCCCAAGGGCCGCTCGGCCGCCTCGCCACCTGCCCGCTCGCCGGAGCCGCCGCTGGACAGAATCCCGCCCGCGCCACGGCGGTCATAGACTCGCAGCACGTTGTCGAAGCTGTTGACGGCCAGGTAGCGCCCCTCCTCGCCCTCCTCCGCCGCCTCTGACGCCGCAGGGGACAGGTGGAGATGCGAGATCGGCTTGTGTCCTGGCTCGCCCGGCGCGGCAGACGTCAACAAATAAATAAATCAATAAACTACAAATAAAAGAATAGAAAGCACACGGTACCTTCCTCGTTGGCCAGCTTGTCGCGCGGAGCGTTAGGCGCCTTGATGTCCCACAGCTTGATGCTGCCCTCGCTGTCGCCCGACAGCACGAACCCGCCGTCCTTGTACACGTAGCTGACAGACAGACACACACAGGCGTCAATTCCCCCCGTCGGTCAGATTTCCGCATGCGGCGAGTGGACACGCACATGGTGTTGATCATGGCGTCGTTGGCCAGGGAAAGGACGGGCTCGTTCTGACGCCGGTCAAACACGAGAATCTGCTTACTGGTGCTGCCCACAAAGACCAGGTTCCGGTCGGCCGGGCTGAACTGGACAGCCTGCAAGAACCCGGTGGCCGTAAAGGTACTGCACCCGCGCCACGCAGGTCCCACCCGAGTCACGACCCGCCGGCCAAAAGGCGTCGACGTGGGTGGGGAGCCTCACCGGATGGGCTCGGCCTTGTTGACGTCCCAGAGCTTGGCCACGCTGTCAAACCCTGCGGAGAGGAGCTCGCTGCTGTCGCTGGCCCACGCGACGTCGGACACGTTGAGCTGGTGCTCGGCAAAGCACGCCACCTGTGTGTGTGTGGCCCAACCGTGCAATGGTGATGAGTGCAGCTCTCGCGCGGAAAGAGCCCAGAGTGCTACGTACCTCCTTCTGTTGGGTGAGATCCCACAGACGCACGCTCTTGTCGAAGGAGCCGGAGGCCAGCAGTCGGCCGGACGGTGCGAACCCGACGCAGTAGACTGCGCCTGTGTGACCCTGCTCGTTTGTTTGGTTTTAATCGCTCGTCAACATCACGCGACAAGACAAGTCAGCACAACGTGCAGCGGAAAGTGAAGCACAACCTTGAAGGTGTGTTTGCTGTGGAATCGGCGGAGGTCCTCTCGTCCTCGGCCTTGGGTTTGAAGAGGCAAGTAAGAAACACGAAGAGTCAAGCGCGAGAAAGGCAGAACCAGCTCGCACCTTTCCGGTCGCTGGGCGCATCGTCGGTGGTGGCAAGATGGTGCTTGATGGCGGCAACAGCAGGCACGCCGGGCGCGGGGTGTGGATGCTCAGTCGAGAGAGTAGGAGAATCAACGGGCGAATCAGGGAGGAGAGCATGGTCCACATTGAACGGTTTCGACCTGACGTGCCCAGCCCCTTTGTGCCCTGTGCCGGGCATAGCCGTGGCCATGTGGTACCTATGAAGGGTGTCATTGGTAAGGAGGAGCTGCGGGGAATTGGTTGATGGGCGTCGTACTTCATTGTGAGATCATAGATGGATTTTTTGAGATCTCTATTTTCTCGTTCAATCTTGTCCAGCTTCTGCTTGAGCTGCTTATTTTCCTTGGCCAAGTTGTCGAGATGGCTTTTGTAATAGTTGGATGAAGAGCTTGCCATGGCGCTACGCTCCACCAAGTGAATGTGAAGGCACACCAATTTGCCTTGTGTGTTTGTGTTGCGCAGGTTCTGGCCGGCAAAACCGGCTTATTGGTTTTGGCGGGCTGCCGCAACAACAAGCCTCTGGCTCCGATTAAATTTGTTTTCTTGATCTCGACGGCTCAATCATGCAGCGGGGCGCGCAGGGCGGTCGATTTGCTTTCGTTGGGCGACGAGGCGCCTTGGACGTGAGCACCCATGGAGGTGCCGCCCTTGCCCTGCGCAACCTTAACAAAAATGTCGCAGCTACCGCAACCTATTCAACTGCGGCAAAGGGCCCCTCAAAGGCCGAGCGCGATGGGTTCGACTGGAGTAAGTTTCGCACGACATCATCCAAGCACGATCCCTACCACGAGTTCATCAGCACCGAGCCCCGCTTCGGCTTGAAGGATGTTTGGACTCTCGGCATGGATCCTCCGCAGCCCATTTTTCCGGTTGATGCCAGAGGCCATTCCAAGGTGCCCTTCGCAATCCTCGCGTGTTCCTTTGCCCCTCCATCTTTTCAGTTTTGGACATTCTGGCGCTCTCGCCATCTTTTAATGCGGAATTGTAATTAATCGTCCGCCCTGATGTCCAGGCTTACTTGCCGGAGATCCTGTCGCGCAAGCACTACTACTCCAAGTATGCCATGCTCAACCGGCCCCAGCAACTAAACGCCATCAACCTCGCCACCATCCGGCAGCTGACTCCTGTCCTCAAGGCACGTCAAGCTAGCCCCGACTCCGCCGTCCTCCCCTCACTCTCACGCTAACCGCCGCACCTTGTTGGGGCGTTGGCGCGAGCAGAAGTGGCAGGCGCACAAGGAGACCACGCGCGCCATCATGTTGACCTCCACGACCGAGACCTTCTCCTCCGGCATCGACTTTATCGGTACCGCAGCGCCCCCCTGCCCCCTTTTTGGGGGCTCGAGCACTTGGTGTGGCCCTGTACCAGGGCGGCCCTCCTCCTTTACAACTGGTCGAGTAACACGCGCTTGCCTGGCCTCGCCCTGCCCCCTAGATCTGCTGCAGGCGGTGCGCGCCGGCAACCAGGAGTACCCGAGGACTTACTTCCGGGAGCTCTACCAGCTGATCTACTACATCAACTCCCTCGACAAGCCCTTCCTCCCCATCATGAACGGCATCGCCAGTACGCACTCTCGGGCTTGGGAATGAGAGAGCCATGGCAGAACAACTTGATCGCGTCCGACACTGACGCTGTCTCTGCATTCTTCTTCTTCTTCTTCTTCTTTTCCTTCTTTTTCAAACTGTGCACAGTGGGCGCCGGCGCGGCGCTGGGCTACAACTCGAACTCGTTCAAGATCGTGACCGAGGACACCGTCTTCGCGCTCCCCGAGGCCGGCATGGGCTTCTTCCCCGATGCAGGCGCCAGCCACCATCTCTCACGCATCCCCGACCACGTCGGCACCTTCCTGGCCCTCACCGGCAAGCGCATCCGCGGCTGGGACGTCCTGTACGCGTTCCTCCTCCTCGTCCTCCTTTCCTGGTCTTGGCTCCCGTCGTTTTTATTATTTATTTTTATTCATTTTATTGACGGGTTGGCCGTGTCACGATTGACAGATGGTCGGGCATCGCGACGAACCTGGTCCCGGTCGAGCGCGTCCACCTGATGTACGACCACTTGGACGAGATGCGCGACCAGTTCCACTCGTTCGAGCAGATCATCTATGGCGTGCACGCCCATGAGGCCGACAAGATTGGTGCGTGCACTTGGCCAAGCGGCCCTCTTCCCCTCGTCCCTTGCAAGGCTTAACAAGACGACGGCCACGACAACAACAACAGAGCACCCGTACCTGCTGAAGGAGAAGGGCTACCTGGACATCATCAAGCGCTGCTTCTCGCATCCCACCGTGCCGGAGATCATGAAGGCCCTCTCCCACGAGAAGCACCCCTGGGCCAAGCAGGGCACGTCCTTCCCCCTTCTACCTCCACTACCACCAACGACGCCCGTTTCGGCCGGTCGTGTTCTGACTTGGCTTCATTCTTCGTTCGTTCGTTCGTTCTTTTCCAACGCTGTGTTGGACATCTCCAGTGCTGCAGCGCATGAAGGAGCAGTGCCCGCTCTCGCTCGCCGTGACGCTGCGAGCGATGCAGGAGGGCGCCAATAAGAGCCTGGGCGAGGCCCTCAAGCAAGACTACCGCATCGCCCTTCGCTTCATGGTGCGTCCCCGCCCCGCTTCGCTCTGTCGTCCGGCCCAGATAGACGACGATGGACGGCCACTCACCACCACCCACCCCTCCTGGGATCAAGTTGACGCGGGACTTTGCCGAGGGCGTCACCTCGCGCATCGTCGAACGGCGAACGCCGGAGTGGAGCCACCAGTCGGTGGAGGCCGTGCACCCCGACGAGGTGCAGCTCTTCTTCGAGTCCCTCAACGGTAGGCGCGCCTCCTCCCCCACCCTCGGCCTCTGCACTTGCCCGCTAATGCAGGGCGACTGATTGATTGGGATGGCAGCGGACGAGCTCAAGATCAAGAACCTGCACGAGGAGCGGGACGAGGAGAGCCAGGTCCAGAAGCTCCTCGACGAGGAGCGCCGCTTCAAGAAGATGCTGCGCCGTCCGTGGATCCAGGAGCAGGCCAAGTAAGTGGTCAGCGGACACGTGCGCGCGCATGCAGAGGCTCACCCTTGAGCGTGTGTGTGTGTGTGTGCGTGTGTGAAGGGCCTTCCTGGCGAAGGAGCTCAAGGTCGTGCAGGCGGAGCTCAAGGCCAAGCGTGATGCGGAGCCTGAAGCTCTGTCGCCCGAGGCGGCGCAGGAGCAGCGCGAGGCGTACCGGGCTAAGGTCCACCAGAACGCCGACCGCAAGGAAGAGGCCCTTCGCTTCCTCGACCTCCTCGAGGAGGAGCTCGTGCTCCGCCGCGACTCGGAAAAGGCTCAAGTCAACCGGGTACCCTTTTCCTTTTCTTGTTTATTTGCTTCAATGTTGAAATAATTTCAAATTATTAACGGAACGATTTGGGGTTTCGTGAACAGACGACGGTGGACAAGCTCGAGTGGACGCGGTGGGAAGATGACATCCGCAACGTGCAGGAGGCCAAGGGCATCCTCCGCCTCGAGGTCGGCACGGAGAACGACGAGCAGCTCCCAACTGCCGCAATGCAGACCGTCCTCGTCGAGCAGCTCACCGGTGCGTGCTCGCCCTTGAAATATGCCACCTCAACCGCCACCTTAACTCACCTCTTCCACCACAACGCCGACTCTACAAATGCAGGGGCGTTCGGAAGTGTCCAGGGCGAAGACCTGACGCAGCAGGTGCGCTTGGTGGCGGCCTCGCTGGACACAGCGGGCAAGAGCGCCGAGGAGCTCAAGGAGCTCTTGTTCCAACGGTCCGAGGATGACGACGTCGAGACACTGAAGGACGTCTCTTCGGAGGCGGCCTTCCGGGCTACCATCCGCGACGCCTTTGAGCAGGTCGACCCTCGCGAGATCGAGCGGGTCATGAGCGAGGAGATGGGCCTCACCCGCCAGCAGAGCGAGCAGCTGGAGGGCTTGCTCTCTGGCATCTCGCAAAAGCGCGAGCATGCACGACCACCACAGTCCGATGACGAGGACGAGCAGTCGGGGCAGGAAGGCATGGTCGAGCTCAAGGGCGCTATCTCGCTCGACGACGTCGCGCGCCTGGTCCTCGGCGGCAACCCCGATGCGGCCGAGGTCGCCGCCACTCGCGCCCAGATCGAGAAGGGTACATTCCATTCATTCTTGCTTTTTTTTTTTTCTACGAACCGCACGAGCTCATATTCTTGGCCTTTGACGCCCGGGCAGGCGAGGTGGAGGTGAGCGAGGAGACCTACGCAAAGGCGGTGGAGCTGATGCGTGAGCGCGTGCTGGCCTTTGTGGCGCCCGAGGAGCAGCCCGTGGTGGAGGCTACCTTTGCAGCCATGGGCCCCGAGCTCACGGCGCTGGTCCGGGCCAAGGTGGCCGGCAAGAGCCGCCAGGAGCTCGCGAGCACCCTCTTTGCCGGTGAGGGCCGCGACAAGCTGGCGCAGCTCCTCGGCGACGAGGCCGCTGACACCACGTATAAGAGGGAAGCCACCCTCGAGACCCTCCACGACTTTGCCGTCAACATCGACTGTACTGTGTCGCCTCTCTCTTTACAATATGAACGGCTTTTTTGGTAACCTCGAGCTAACGGGACGCTACAGCACACATGGTGGACGGCAAGGTGCCGCTGTGGAAGCTCGAGGACCAGCTCACGGACGCCCTCGCCCGACGCGAGCTGGAGGCGGCGTGGCCCAAGGAGAAGCGCGACCAACTCAGTAAGAAGATCTCCGAGGACCAGCAGCTCACCGACCTCCAGGCCCTCGAAGCCCTTCTCGGCAACAAGCCTGAAGAAACTCTTTCCGCCCAGGACGACGACGATGATGACGACGACGACGAGTATGAGAATTACAAGGCTGATGAGGACCACGACGATGAGGATGGGGACGAGAGTGACAGCGCTCAGGGTATGACGCGTCATAACGACGGCGCTCTATGGTCGCTGAGGGTGGAAGAGGCTCACACTCGCACGTGTCGTGTCGTGGGGCCACCGGCGCAGAGAGGAAGCTGCGGAAGCGTCTCGAGGCCGCCGAGTTCGAGTCTGTCCGTGGTCGGCCCGCTCCCATTTCCATACCCAGCCTGTGCGTCCCTCCTGCTCTCCCTGCCCACCCAGTGTGACGTCATGCTGACGTGGCTTGATTTTTGGGCACTTTTTGCCTTTTTTTTGTTGTCGTGAACAAAAAGGGTGACGGACAAGGACAAGGAGGCATTCGAGCGCGCGCAAAAGGATGCCGGGCTGGCCCCCTACGGCCTGGAGTTCCAGTATGAGAACTTGACCGACCGCATTGCCCACTTCAAGCGCATCCAGAGCCGCCTGGAGGAGACCGCCCAGCAGGTGCCGGACCCGCTCACCGAGCCGGAGGCCCACCGCAAGTGGCTCATGTCGCTCCGCCTGGCCGAGCTGGTCATCCCCGAGATGGAGGAGACCCTCGCCGCCTTCTTCGAGGCCCGGTCCCGTCTTGGCTACGGCTCGCCCTTGGTACCAGAGCCCCTCCCCCCCGCCTGGGCGATGACGCTGAAGAAGAAGAAGATAAGAGGGGGAAAGAAGGATGCGATGGTGATGCTTGATGATGATGCCTGGTGGTGATTCTGACGCCGCCGGTGTGGAATTGCCGGTGTGTATGTGTATCAGCCGGAGGAGCTGAAGGACTTGGAATTGAAGCAAAAGCCGGGCGCCTACCACCTGTGGCGCATGGCTCAACAGGACCCCTCGCTGCTCAGCAATGACCTCGACCGGCCAATCGAGACCGAAAACAGCAGTGCCTCCGACGTGCTCGACAACATCCGCAAGAAGATCAAGACTCCTCCCCCTCGCCAGTGATGTCCCAGCTCCCTTTCTCCTTTTTCTTTCTCTTCCCTTGCGTGCTTGGAATTCTTCTCTTTTAAATATAAAAACAAGGAAAATTCATTTTTGGCCAGAATTTTGTAGCCGTGCAGTGAACACAAACAAGAGGAACCAAGAAATATGGATGAGCTGCCGAGTGAGGTGCTTCTCTACATGATGAACTTCTGTGGGGCCCGTGAGCTCGCGACACTGGCGGCGACCAGCTGCCGCCTGGCGAGCCTGGCACTTGACGACCCCCTTTGGCATCGCCTCTTCGTGGCCCAGTTCTTCGAGCCGCCGCCCCAGCTCGAGCCTCCCCACCTCCCCGCCTGTGCCCCCAGCATTCCCGCTCACAGCAACAAGGAAGAGGAAGAAGAGAAGGACGAAGACCGGACGTATTTCGGCTTCACCCCGGTTAAGGAGCCACTAGACCACCGAGGGCCGTGGCCTCTCCGAGAGAACCCAATCGTTAGCTCTCGGCTCGCCGGTGTGTGGGGGCTAGGCTTGAGGCGAGGTCGATGGCTGCCGAAGTCCCCACCGGTGCCTGGCGGCTTGTTGGTGTGCACTCCAGCCTGGGCAAGCGGTGGCGGGCGAGACTGGATGGCCGGGCAGGTGACAGCGCCTCAGGCCGGCTCCTCTCTGCACTTCCCCACAGTCTTCCATCGAAGCGGTATCCGCGCCCCACAACGCCTGATGGCGATTCCGTAAGCTCATTGGTGGGATTCTAAAAAGGATCTGTTTGGATGTGCGGGAGATGGGCCCAATCACCACCAGGGTCGCATCAGTTCTTCGCAAGTTGGCGCGATTGCTTCGGGTACCACGCCATGATGCACCACGTGCGCGGCCGAATCCGGCCCCTCATGGCGGGCCACCTGCTGCCCGAGCACGCCCTGCTGGCCCTGCTCGGCCAGGCCCGGCAGGTGCTGGCTCAGGAACCCAACGTGCTGCGTCTGGCCGGACCGATCACCGTGGTGGGCAGCCTGCACGGGCAGTTTGTCGACCTGCTCAACCTGTTCCTCATCAGTGCGCTGCACCCCCACAACATCATTGGAATGGACCAAACGAGCCAACTCACGTGAATGTGTTTGTGTGGTGCGCTCGCAGATGGAGAGCCGCCCGACACGAGCTACCTGTTCCTCGGCCGTTTGGTCAGCCGCGGCTACCACGGCCTCGAGACGGTCACGTTGCTGCTGGCCCTCAAGGTGGCCTTCCCCGAGCGGGTTCACCTGATGCGCGGAAGCCATGAATGGCCACAGATGACGGAACACTGGGGCTTCAAAGACGAGTGCTTGAAAAAGTACGCCGGCGGTGAAGAGTTGTGGCGGGCGTTCATGCACGTGTTCGACGCGCTGTGCTTGGCGGCCATCATCAACGACAAGCTGCTCTGCCTGCACTCGGGCTTGAGCCCAAGCCTGGACACAATCGCACAAATTGAGGAACTTGACCGGTTCGTTTTTTTTCTACTCTTATAATTTATATTTGCGTATTCGTTCGTGCTGAGGATCATGATGGTGTGGCATCCGCAACCTTGGACTTTCCAAACAGGTTTCAAACGGACAAAGAAATGCCAGTCGAGGGGCCACTGATTGACTTGGCTTGGAGCCAACCAGACGATTGCGAAGGCTGGGGCTTGGGGATTAGGGCTCCCAGTTATATCTTTGGACATGGTGCCCCCCCCCTCTCTTCTTTGGGGTCCAACATTCTTCTGCCCACCGGACTAGTGGCCACGAGTCACACTGTATGCTTACACAACACGCACACAACAGACATAACACGCGAGTGGTTGGACAAGAACGGGCTTGACCTTCTCGTGACCACAAGCTCTCTCGTCATGGAGGTGCGTGTGTGTCTACTGGTGACCGTCATCACCAGCATAAGACGAATTTTGATACATGGTTGTGGTGGTGGTGGGCGTTCCTATTGGCGGTGATGCTAAAAACACACACCCACCCACACACATACGACAGGGATACCAGCGCATGCATAAGAGACGCGTGTTGATATTGTGGGGCGCCCCAAACTACTGCATGCGCTGTCGCAATCAGGCGGCTGTGCTTTGCGTGAGTGGGCACCCATCCGTACCGCACACCATGTACCGCCCGCACTGCACCAACCAGCACTACACACTCCACACACGCGTCTCTCCCCCCGCCACTCCGCTCTTGATCTGATATGCGGAGGGATGTGTGCAGTGTGACGTATGGCCCAGCGCCGAACCTGCCCCTCCCGGTGGAGCGAGAGCTGCTTCTCCGCACGTACCTTTTCCTCAACAAACGCGCTGTCTTGGCGATGATGGGGAAGGATGGGCCACAGCCTCCTCAACTTTGTTGGTGGTTTGTGGTGGTCGTCCCTCAGCTTTCCGCAAGACAAGGATCTGACGGATGCAGGTCTCGCGGTCTCCCTCTCCGATCCGAACATCGCTACCAATTTGACGACGAGGCTGCCGGAGGCCTGAACAGTTTTCTGTGTTGGGGCAAGGCACTGCTGAAGCCACAAACGCCCATGTACAGAAATGCCTGTGAGTGGCCGCCATTTAAGATTAATATTTTTACTTTTTATTCCAAGAATAAGGGAATCGGATTCTGGCGGGAAGGGAAAAACGTACCGTAACGCTACACAACACAAGCGGGACTGATTCCTGCCCCTACATCACGGCTCTGATAGATAGGTTAGAAGTAAGTAAGGCGCCATGAATGACCTCACACCGGAGGAGAGGGCAATCAAGATTGAGGCGAATCGGCAAGCTGCTCTTGCCCGATTGAAGGCAAGGCGAGAGGCCGAACGCGACCGCATCTTGAGCTACTTGACAGACGAGTCTTGGCGCGAAGTGCTTCAAGAGGAGTTCACAAAGCCGTACTGGGAGGAGTTGATCAAGTTTTTGGAAGGCGAAGAAAAACCTATCTACCCGCCCACCGAACACATATTTGCCGCCCTGAATGCTTGTCCCTTCTCTTCGGTTAAAGCCGTCATCTTAGGTGCGTTCCTTCTCTTTCTTTTTTTTTTTACCACTTTTGCATTATTAATCACAAGTGGACCAACAGGACAAGACCCTTACCCTGCGCCTCGGCAAGCACATGGCTTGTGTTTTTCGGTCAACAAGGGCGTTAATGTTCCTAAATCCCTCCAAAACATCTACAGCGAGCTCGCCACAGACAGTTCGTATTCCTTTTGCCTCGTTGGTCTCACACATTCGTATTTATTAACGCTTTTAAACTTTTTCAAATGCTTTAGTTCCGGGCTTCAGGACCCCGAACCACGGCTACCTCATGTCATGGGCTCAGCAGGGCGTGCTGCTCCTCAACACGGTCCTCACCGTCGCGTACGCGCTTCTTCTCCTATTGGCACTAGCGCGTTTACTCGTGTCTGCCACGGGCAGCCCAGAGCTCATACCCCCCACGCATTTCCCACACGCAGGCAAGGTCAGCCGAACTCACACGCTGGGCGAGGCTGGGAACATTTCACCGACGCCGTCATCCGGGCCATCGACCAACGCAAGTCCCACGTCGTGTTCCTCCTCTGGGGCCAAAAGGCTAAGGTGTTTCTTCCTTTTATTAAGTCACCACACCCAGGCCTGGGTGCTTACATCAGATCTTGCTCGTGTCTCGCAGGATAAGCGCGTCATGATCGACGACCAGGCCCACCACATCCTCACCGCGGCGCACCCGTCGCCCCACTCGGCCGACGCGTACGAGCCTTGCCGTGTCCCGTCCGCGCTTGCCGCACCATGGTTGTGTTTGCTGACCGTCAGCTGGTCGCGTGCGTGAAATTCGCGTCGTCTGTGCAGGGGCTTCTTTGGATGCCGCCACTTCTCGCAGACGAACGAGTTGTTGCAGAGCCACAACCTGAGCCCCATTGACTGGTACGACCCCAGCACCTCCAAGGAAGGGGGGAGGCTTGCAGGACGCTCCTCCGTGCTGATGTCTTGCTCCTCCGCCGTGCGCAGGAACTTGGAGGAGACAGCGGCGCCGGGGGCGGATTATCCGACTCCCCCAAGCTCGCCCGGCGAGCAGGACGGTGGCTATGGCAGCAGTACGCCTAGCCGAGGGCAAAAGCGGAGGCTCGACAGCGCGCCGTCGTCAACCTACGACTCGTCGTCATCATCTACAGGCAGCAACCGCGGCAACGACACGTGCTACAAGTGCGGCGAGACCGGCCACTGGTCCAGTCAGTGCCCCAACCCCAACAAGCGCGCCCGGGGCGAGGTGCCGACCAGCCTGCCCTTTCCCCTTCCCATCTCCATCGTGTCGAGTGTTGCTTACTGGTGTGTGATGCGGTCGTCCAATCATGATTGGATACAGGACGGTGGGGCCTTTGCGGCCGTGGAGGCCAACGGGCCGCCGTGCAGCCACAACGAGCCGTCCAAGGTGTGCACCGTGCGCAAGGAGGGCCCCAACCAGGGGCGCCAGTTCTACGCGTGTGCCCAGCCGCGCGAGTCCCAATGCCGATTCTTCCAATGGACCGACGAGCCCCCGCGCACCTCCAACGGCGGCGGCAGCTTTGGCGGCAGCGGCGGCACCAACTCGCCGGCACGCGGAGGCATGCGTGGCGGCGCAAGCGGTGGCCAAACGTGCTTCAAGTGCCAAGAGACCGGCCACTGGGCGCGTGACTGCCCCAACCAGCCCGCCTCGTCCTCTTCTTCTTCTTCCTACGGTGGCTTGCGGAACGCCTTCGGCGGCGGCGGCGGTGCCACTGGTGGCGGCGGCGCAAGCGGTGGCCAGACGTGCTACAAGTGCCGTGAGACCGGCCACTGGGCACGCGACTGCCCCAACGCCTCTGGCGGTGGTGGCGGCGGCGGCTATGGTGGTGGCGGCGGCTATGGCGGCAGTCGAGGCGGCGGCGGCTTTGGTGGTGGCGGCCGAGGAGGAGGAGGAAGCGGGGAGTGCTTCAAGTGCCACCAGACCGGCCATTGGGCGCGAGACTGCCCCGACGCTTGAACCCCCTCCCCCGCCCCTTTTCTCTCATGGTCTTACCCAATCACTCATTCGTTTTTTGTCCCCTGTCTTTCTTTCTAGGAGAGGAGGAGGAGGTCTGTTTGGGGAGTCTATCTACACACACACGGGGGGGGAGGGGGAGGACGCTCAGACGACCTGCTCGGGGGTGGCCTCGCGTGGTTGGGTGTCGTGGGGCGAGGTGACGATCATGGGCGAGAAGTTGCGCAGCGTCGTCTTGTCCACTTCGGCCTTTGTCTCGGTCTTGGTCTCAGTCGTGGTGGTCGTCTGCACGACGGCCTCGTCGACGGTGGTCACCACCTCGGCGCCCTGGACGACGTCTTCAGCGACCTGCGCGTCGACGTCCATCACCACCACGGCCGGGACCACCACGGCTGCCGACTCGGCCTGTTGGAGCTGTTGTTGTTGTTGATGCTGTTGCTGCTCGAGGAAGAGGGCGGCGCGGCGCTGGGCCTTGTCGGCCAGCTTGCGGGCCTTGCGCTCGAGCTTTGCGGCGCGCTTCTCGGCCTTGCGCTGGGCCTTGACCACGCGGGCCTCAGCGGCGCGCTGCGCCTGTTCCTCGAGCTCGCGCACGCGGGCCTCGAGTGCCGCCGTGTCGCTCTGGATCACGAGCCGCTCGATCACCACCGGCACGCCCGTCTGCGTGACCAACGCGGTGCCGTCGGCCGCTGTCGTGACTTGGGCATTGCTGATGTCGGGGAACGACTCCACAAGCGCCATGTTGGGGAGCACGACTTCCTTCTACAACAACATGGTCCCGTTAGAAGTAGAAGCGTGTAGAGAAAGACCAAAAAAGAAGACGTACGAGGATGAGGGGAGTGATGCGCTCGACGATCTTGCGGTGAACCGTCTCTTCGATGATGGGAGGCAGCGCCTCGACGTGCTGAACCTCGCTCACCACCTCAGACCGGCTCTGTACCACGGGGGCGGGGCCAGGCAAGAACGTGGAGGAGGAACAAGTGCCAGCAGAAGCCTCGACCACGCGGGTGCCGAGCTCCTCGTGGAGGGGTGGTTTGATCTCGAGGATGGTGGCCTTGGTGACCTTCTGCACGACGGGCTGGACGATTTGGTGGACCTCTACTTGGTAGCGGTCCCGGTGTACGATGGGCTGCACGCGGGTGGTCTCCACCCGGTGGATCTTTTCGATGACCTTCGCCTCCTCGCACTGGACCTGCTTCTCGACGGGTGTGTGAACCACCTTGACGTGCATCTGTTCTTCCTCTACCTCCCTCTCCTTCTCCTTCCTGACCTTCTTCTTTTCCTCTTCCTCTCGAGAGGCTTTCTCGTCTCGTGCTCTCTTCATCTTTGCGTCTTCAGGAGGAGGATAAGGGGCAGTGGAGGAGGAGGATGAAGAAGAAGAAGAAGACGACTGGGAGACGTGAAGCGACGCAGGCGGGGTCGGACTGAGGATGTCACGAATAATAGAGAACATCTGGATCGGTGGACGCTGCCATCCCAGGTCAGCGCGTTGTGCCCAAGTCCATGCTAGCAGCAGCACTGCCTCCTTGCTCATGCGGAGAAGAAGAAGGCCACCAACAAGCCAAAGGGGGAGCTGTATGTACCTCAATGGTGGCTGAAGTGAAGAAGACGAGCCGTGTTGGGTTGGGGGTGTGGCTTGGCGGTGGCGGGGGAGGGACTTTGATGGGGAATGGTGGAAGCCTGCAAGAGACGAGCAGGACGAGCCTAAGGGATGCGCAAGAACCTCCGACGGTGGACAGCGCAAGCACAAGCAGATGGCCCGAACGCCTTTCGTCCGCTTTCCTGGGGGAGTTCTCCTTGGGAAAGAGAAAACGCCTAACCAATCATCCGGTTGATCATACGAGATTTAAACTTCCGGAATTTCCATTGGATGGCTTCAAAAGCTGGGTATCTCGGTGGGCGTCCCTTGGGAGGTCCCAGGTAACCACCACTCCTCCTGTTCAATGGCCGAACCAGTCGTCAACACGCGAAGTTCGGGACTGAGAATGCTCGATCTCGCCCAGCACCTTCGAACGAAATCCCTGGTGGGCGCCTTGCGGCAGGTGGTCCCATTCCCGAATTCGGAGGGAACCGGGCTGGAACTGACCCAAACTCCTTGTTGGGGCGGCCGTGCATAAATACTGGCCTGGCCGCCGTGGTTTAAGCATAAACTCAACACTCAACCAGCAACAACAACAGCTACAACAGCTTCAACCCCAACCGCACCCCTCAAGCAGAACATGGACATCCTCAAGCAGATTTTCGTCGCTCCCGCCGAGTCGACCACCGCCACGACGACCGAGAAGAAGGAGGACAAGATGGTCGTGGAGACCACGGTCACGCAGGAGAAGCTCCGCTCGGCGGACGTGGTCAAGGAGGGCGTGACCTACACCAAGGAGGTCCAGTGCCAGCCGCAGAAGGAGATCGAGCGCATCCGCGAGGTCGAGATCGAGAAGGTGCAGCCCGTGGTGCACATCGACCGCGAGCAGACCGAGGTGCGCCAGGTCGTGCAGCCCATCCTCGAGAAGGAGGTGCGGCCCACGCTCGTGACCAGGGAGGCCAAGGAGATCGAGCTGGGCACGCGCCAGGAGAAGGCCAGCGGCGTGCCGACGCCGCTCGAGGGCCGCAGCCTCGGCGCCGCGCCCACCATCGAGTCCCGCACTGAGTTCCTCGGCGTCGACAAGCAGCGCCAGGAGCTCAAGCCCATCGTCGAGGAGACCGTCCACAAGAAGGTCATCGAGCAGGTGACGCCCGTCATCGAGCGCGAGGTCGTCATCCCGCACCTCATCGAGCAGACCAAGCACATCCACGAGACCGTCCAGGAGAAGGAGGTTATCACCCATGAAGTCCGCGCCCCGATCACCATGGAGCAGTGGGAGAAGCAGGAGGGCGCCGTCTGCAAGATCTCTTCCCAGAAGTCTTAAGCAGCCAGCCACACGCGCAACAACACAATAAAAACCAAGTAGCGAGCATATGCTCGCCTTCTCATCAACTCGAGTTTACGCATCCCCTTCCGTAAGGTCGCGCCACTAGAAGAGGCTCTTGTAGCGCCACTTTCTGTTCTTATGAACATGAGATGAGCGCATGACCTTGTAGGTTTGGGCCTTCAGTCCTAAACTCGCCAGGTAGCGCACGAGGCCAGCGTAATGGGCTCGTCGGAGCAGACGATCATGAAGGCAAGCACGCCCGTGTAAGGAAGCAGGAGAAGAATAAAAAAAGTTGTTGTTTTGTGTTGTGGACAAGTCGCGAGCACTCGTCCTCAGGCGGCCGTCTGGTCGGCCTGTTGCTGGTTGTCGCCGGTCGGCTTCTGGCCGAGGATCTTCTCCTTGTAGAGGTCCCAGAGCTCGACCTGCTTCGTGGTGACAACAAGCGGGTGCACGCCCATCTCCTTCGCCACTCGGTCCCTCTTGGCCTCCCACGCCTGTCGTTCCTCCCTGTTTTGGCCTCGGACAAACTTGCCCAGCGGCTTCTTCTCTTCTCCCGCCTGTGGAGGCCAACCAAGAGAGGCGCGTAGAGGTTATTACATAATCAACTTGATGTGTTCACTCATGCTACTCGACAAAAGTACGTACCACCAAAGGCACTTCCTTGAGCTTTACGGTAAGGTGCACTCTGCATGCAACGCACAAGATGTCAAACCGTGCCGTCTGCAGCATTGTGCAGCTATGGGCGTACCTCTTGCGCCTCATAATGCCAATGCGCCCCTTGGCATGGTAGTTGACCCTCATGTTTCCGTATTGTCCCTTCGTAGCGTAAATCTCATCTGATGCAGATGAAAGACGTAAAGAGTGAACAAAATGGGCGGCAGAGAAAACTAGGAGGAAACGAACCGACAACGAGACGCTCGGGATCAAGGCCAAACTTCACCTCGGCCTTTTGGCGAGCCTTCTCAATCGTCTCGATCACCCGAGGAGCAATGTGCTTTTGGCTGAATTTGAGCTGGATGACTGCTTCGCGGTAGCTGAGCCTCCGAATTTGCCGCAGGAGGTGATCGATCCTCTTCATGCTTGCCGGAAGGTTGGTGGTCTTCGCCCGGACCTCGGTAATTTTCACCTTGGTGCCGAGATCGTACTCCTTTTGCTGGACTTCTTCGTATGCCTTGGTGAAAATGTCCTCACCCAGCATGCTCGAGGTAGCATACGATCGGGTGGCGGCAATTGCAGGAATGTGATGGCGGGTGGAAAGAAGAGAACGGCTCATTAGGCCACCGAGAGCACATGATCCATTGGTAGCCGGAACCACAACCAGCCTGCGGCTGCAACCGCTAAATCCCGCTGCTGTGGCCCGACGCATGTTTGTTTGGTCGATCAATCGATTCGCCCACAAGAAATACAAAGAAAAAATTAAAAAGAAAATGTTGATGCAAACGCAAGTTTGAGCGCAAGACTGCCCGTAGAAGCGACGTGATCACGCCGATTTCGTTGCTGTCCGTCACTCCGTTCTGCCCAAAAGGTTAGCATCTTCCAGTCTTTAAGACAGTCCGGAGCGCCCGTTATCAACAATGGACCTGCAACACCACCACGATGAGCACGATAGCTACATCCATGCGATCGATGACACCAACTTTATGCGGCACGACTCGTTGGCCGTGCGCGGCGTAGGTGCGGGGCTAAGCTGGCGTGATGAAGAGGCCATCGAGGACGACATCTTCCAGTGCGCCGTCCTAGGCCGGCACGAGCGTGTGCGCTACTTGGTTGAGGTCAAGCGCGTACAAGTTAATCAGCGCGACCGGTGGGACTCCACGCCGCTCTACTACGCCTGCCTGGCCGGGCACGAGTCGCTGGTGCGCTACCTCCTCGAGCAAGGTGCGAATCTTTCCCTGTCTTCCCCCGCGGCATCTTCTCATTCTACTTCTGTGCTACTTTTGCGCCATCTTCTTCGCCCGCTCAACGCCAACTTGCCCTCCAGGCGCGCGCTGCGAGGAAAACACGTTCGACGGCGAGCGGTGCTTCCACGCGGCGCTCACCAACGACATCAGGCGCATGCTGCGGGAGTACAAGGCCGTCTCCCGCGCTCACGACCCCTTCACCGACTTCCTTCGCAACTCCTTCTACTACCACATGTACGTCGTCCTCGTTCCCTGGCTCGTTGTCCAGTCCAAAGCCAAAGCCAACACCAAATGCCGTACATCTCACAGGGACGACCTGTCCGAGCACAACGACGACGAGCGGCCGCCGCACAGCGACGTGCACTTCATCGTCAACGGGACGCCCACGTGGGCGCATCGGGTCGTGCTCGCGGCGCGCTCGGCCCACTTCCGCCACATGTTCCGCACGCGCTGGCGCGGCAAGCGGCGCGTGCTGCTGGCCCACCCGCGCCTCGACGCCGACGCCTTCAAGGCCGTCGTCCACTTCCTCTACAACGAGCGCCTGCAGGTGCCGCGCATTCTGCTCAACGAGACCGAGGCCCTCGTCAAGCAGTGCAAGCTGGCCGACCTCCACGCCGTCCTCCAGCGCGAGATCAAGAAGCAGCGCATCGTACGCAAGCATCATTCTTGAAATTTTCGTCATTGCTGTCATTCTCATGGTTTGAATTCCACAGGGGTTGCCGCTGCCCGAGCGCGTGGTGATCGAGCTGGCCGACATCTACCGCTTCGCCGACGCGGCGGGCCAGCGCACGGGCCCGACGCCGCTCCAGGCCGACTTTGGCAAGCTGGCCATGCGCGCCATTCGCCACGCCTTCCGCGACGATGACATCGACAGCAGCGACGACGGCTACGAACGCGCTGCGGGCGACTTTGAGGAGGACGAAGACGTGTTCGAGGACATCGTGTTCGTGGTCGAGGGGCGGCGCTTCCGGTGCCACAAGTACTTCTTCTGCGGGCGCTCGGCCTACTTCCACGCCCTCGTCCTGGGCCGCTTCCGCGAGGGCGAGGCCTTCCTGTCGGCCGACGGCGACGCCGATGCCCGACAGAACGAGAGCGACGAGGGCCATGACGGTGACGCAGACGCCGAGCGGGACGGCGACGAGGAGCCGAGCGCGCGGCGCGTGCGGGAGCTCGAGCTGCGCGACGTCTCGGCCGAGGCGTTTGCCTTCATCGTCGACTTTGTGTACACGGACAACCTCACCAACGCGCTCGCCTTCATCCAGGCCCTCCGCCGACGCCGGCGCGAGGCCGTCGAGGAAGAAAGCAAGGCCGTGGGTGACGATCAAGAGGGCGACGACGACGACGACCAGGAGGAAGAGGACGAGGAGTGGCACCTGATCTACGCGGTGCTGCAGCTGTCGGACATGTACATGCTGCCGGTGTTGCGGAACCTGTGCGCCATGCTGCTGGCGCAGTACATCAACCTGAGCAACGTGTTTGAGCTGTTCCACCTGGCCCAGCTCATGAGCCTCGACCGCCTCGAGGAGTCCCTCGTCCGCTTCATGGCCCTCCAGCTGGAGGACCTCGTCGCCCCGCCGCTCAAGGACCCCTTCGCCCGACTCGTCCAGTGCGTGCACCCCCGCCCCTCTTGTCCGCCCACGCGCGCGCGTGTGCGGTCGACTGACTCGCGTGTGTGCACACAGGGAGAGCGCGTATTCGATCGCCAACCGGCAGGCGACGGACACGATCCCGCTCGTGGACGAGATCCGGTCGACGCTGGACAGCATCTACCCGACCGAAGACGATCCGGAGGCCATCGCCGCGGCAGAGACCGCCTACGAGGACGACGATGACTGGGAGGAGTGGGACGAACGCGACGAGAGGGAGGACGAAGAGGAAGCCTACGACGACGAGAAGGACAGGAGGACACAGGAGAAGGCAAAGACGAGGATTCAGGTGCCGGCGGCCCTGCGGACGCGCTACGAGTTGATGGTGGCCGCCAAGAACCGCAAGCTGCACCTCCTCGACGCCCTCCTCAACGAGCTCGGCCTCAGCTGCTGAGCCGCCTTTTCCTTTCAAGAAAATAGATAATAGAAGCCGCTGCTTGTTGATGTTGGGTGGAAGGTCGAGAAGTCGCAGTTTACATGCGGAAGACGCCAAACTGCGTGTTGGGGATGGGCGCGTTGCGGCAGGCCGCCAGGGCGAGGCCCAGCACGTTGCGGGTCTCGGCCGGGTCGATGATGCCGTCGTCCCACAGCCGCGCCGACGCGTAGTACGGGTGGCCCTCCTTCTCGTACCTGCGCGTGTGCGTGCGCGTGCGCGTGTGGCGTGTGTGCGGTGGGACAACCGCATGTCAGAAGGCGCGCGTGTGCGGCGAGCGAGGAAGCGCCGGCGGGGACGCACTTGGCGTGCATCGAGGAGCGGAAGGCCTCCTCCTCCTGGGCCGACCACTGGTGGGCCGAGCGGGACTTCTCCATGGCCTCGCGCTTGATCTGCGTGAGCACCGAGGCCGCCTGCTCGCCGCCCATCACCGAGATCCGCGAGTTGGGCCACATGAACATGAACCGCGGGTTGTACGCCCTCCCGCACCTGGATGGGTCCACGTCAGCATGACGTCAGCCGGCGCCCTTGAGCGCATAAGAGGAGGAGAAGGTACATGGCGTAGTTGCCAGCGCCAAAGGAGCCGCCGACGACGACGGTGAGCTTGGGAACCTGCGCGCAGGCGACGGCGGTGACCATCTTGGCGCCGTCCTTGGCGATGCCGCCGGCCTCGTAGGAGCGGCCCACCATGAAGCCCGTGATGTTCTGGAGGAACACGAGCGGGATGCCGCGCTGGGCGCACAGCTCGACAAAGTGGGCGCCCTTGCGGGCCGACTCGGAGAAGAGGATGCCGTTGTTGGCGACGATGCCCACCGGGTGGCCGTGGATGCGGCCAAAGCCCGTGACGAGGGTCGGGCCGTAGAGGGCCTTGAACTCGTCGAATCGCGAGTCGTCGAGCACGCGCGCCAGGATCTTGCGCATGTCGAACGGCTTGCGCGCGTCGGCCGGGATCAGGTGGTACAGGTCCGTTTGCGGGTACCTGCCACGACACACGCGCGTCACGTTCCGCGCATTCCACAAATTCCATTAGCCACACAATTTGACTGGAATGTCAAGCATGCGCAGCAGGGGCGAGGCCGTGCCTGGGGTCGATGACGGGCTCGGGCTCCCAGGCGCCCTGGCGGTACTTGGTGTGCGACGGGTTGAGGTTGGACACGATGCGTCGGGCCAGCGCGAGGGCGTGCTCCTCGTCGTGCGCGTAGTGGTCCGTCACGCCCGACGTCTGGCAGTGGAGGTCGGCGCCGCCCAGCTCCTCGGCCGTGACGACCTCACCCGTGGCGGCCTTGACGAGGGGCGGGCCGCCGAGGAAAATGGTGCCGTTGCCCTTGACGATCACGCACTCGTCGGCCATGGCCGGCACGTACGCGCCACCGGCCGTGCACGAGCCCATCACCACCGCCACCTTAACAAGTGCCTCTGTGTTAGCCGCACATTCCACACATTCTTGGGGGGTCGAGCATACCTGAGGGATGCCCTGGGCCGACATGTTGGCCTGGTTGTAGAAGATCCGCCCAAAGTGCTCCTTGTCGGGGAAGACCTGGTGTTCGCCGCAGTTGTCAGTCGCGAGGGCGATGATGATGAAGACGATGTGAGAATGACGAGGAAGTGAGGAAGGGCTAACCTCGTCCTGGCGCGGGAGGTTGGCGCCGCCCGAGTCGACGAGGTAGACGCACGGGAGGCGGTTCTGCTGGGCCACCTCCTGCGCGCGGAGGTGCTTCTTCACCGTGATCGGGTAGTAGGTGCCGCCCTTGACCGTGGCGTCGTTGGCCACCACCATGCACTCCTGCCTGTGTCACACGGCCGAACATGAGAAGCAGGAGGATGATGATGGTGGTGATGATGCTGATGAAGATGATGATGGTGGAGATGGAGGTGGTGACGGTGAAGGGAGGCGGCACCCGTGGATGCGGCCGATGCCGGTGATGATGCCGCCCGCGGGGACGTGGTCCTCGTAGAGCTCGTGTCCGGCCAGTTGCGACAGCTCCAGGAACGGCGACCTTGAAGGCGAACGCGCCCGTGAGGGAAAAGCAAAAAAGAGAGAGCAAGATGAGGGGGGGGGGCACGTACGAGGGATCGAGAAGGCGAAGGATGCGGTCGCGCGGCAGCAGCTTGCCCTTGGCCACGTGCCGAGAGCAGGCCGTGTCGCCGCCACCTTGAGTGTGACCCCAGATTTTTTGAATTAAAAATCGTGTAAAACAAATGAAACAAAATCTAAAATTACGAGTTGATGTGTTGAGCTGCATGTACCAGCCCTGACGGTGGACACGTCCTTCTTGAGCTTGTTGACCAGGTCGAGCATCACACGGCCATTCTCACGCCATTCGTCCTGGCTCATCTCCACCGACCCTTCGATGACGTTGAAATCACGCTCGGCGTGGTACTCGCGGCCTACAGTAGTCTGCAAGGCCGTGCGGCCCTCCAATCGAACAGCACTGCGCCATGCTGCCTGGCTCTTCATCGTGCCGCAAAGCACGCTGGTCGATGTGCCACCAACACCACCCCTTCGCAGCATCGCTCGTTGTAGCATGTTTGCCTCTCTCTGCCTTATGCTGCTGCCAAGTTCTTTGCGTGCGATTAGAAGCGATTTGCTTCTCGTCGTCCCGGTCTGCCGCGTTTGTCCGATTCCCCCCCCCCCGCGATCCGGCCCTATCGTCCTTGTCGACACCCACCTCCCTGGTGTGGGTGCCCGGGCAGCATGGCGGAGGTAGAGGTGTACTCCAATCCAAGCAAGCGGCAAAACGGGTCGGGATATGAGTTCTTGAGGGGTGTGTGGGTGTGTGTGTGTGGGTGTATTGACACGAACACGAGCCAGTGGTGGGAGCGGTCGGCACCCCGAGGAGGATGATCTGCCGCCCGGTGAGCAAAGAGATGTGCTTGGTCGCTGTGTGGCAGTCAGGACACACGCGCAAGTGAGAGAAAAAGTGCTGATGACGCCGCACACGATTGCCAGTTTCTCGCTGTGCTGGCGCAGGTGGCAGTCCTTGGCTTCTTCATCCGCCAGGAGCGCAGCACGACCGACCTGTCTGGCACGAACCCAGAAGTTTTCATTCGCTGCCAGCTCAGCGCGCTCTGCGGGAGTCGCTTGTCCTCAACGGTGAAGGTGTGCCTCTTGACGCCAGGACCTTTCTGCAATCTGGCGTCCTTGATCCTGCGCCAACGGCGAACTCTCGGCAGACACGTTCCCGAGGAGCACCTGCGGCCCCACGTCTTCGCGCAGTTGTTCAGTGATCTGTTCCACGTCAGAAGAGTGGTCCACGTCATGTCGAGTTGCTCGGCAATGTTGTTGGCAATGAAGCACTGCGCCTCGTCGAGCCAAGGGCATACACAACGCAGGTTTGGTGTTGGATGCTGTCTTTTTATTTTGCAAACCTTAAAGCTCCAATTTTGTCACCGTTCGTGGTTGACGGGCGAAGAGCGCGAGAGGCTGGGTGGCCCAGTGCGTGTCGTTGGTGGCCTCGTTGGTCGCCGAGGCCTGCAGCCCATACCGGCCAGGCTGCACGGCGCACAGGCCAACGACGTGCTCCACCGCCTCGCCGGGCCCGACATGGCCAAACGTCACGTGGAGAGACCCGACCCACAGGAGCTTGTTGAGCAGCGACACCTTGGGCGACCCCGCATCCGTGCTCTGCGCGTTTGTCGCGTGTGCGCGTGTGAATGGGCAGTCCAGTTGACGCATCAGGATTGGCTGCGCACACGAACCTGGTAGGCCTGGACACGGAGGAGGAGGCTGGCGGCCACCGCCGCGCGATTCTCCACGCGCACGCGCACACGACAGAACTCGCCGCACACGACGCGGTGGGCGCTCTTCCCTTCGTCATCATCATCATCATCATCGTCCTCGTCCTCCTCTTCTCCTTTTTGCTTCTTTTGCGGGACCTCTTCCTCCTCTTCGCGCTGCTGCTTCTCGGCCGTGATGGTGATGCGTACGGGGTCGGACAGGAGCAGGGCCGTGGGCACGGCCAGCGACGCCAGCGAGATGTCACCCCGGTGGCCCCAGGCCGACACCCACCAGAGCGAGACCCGCTGCATGAGGCTGGCCTTGCACGACAGCGCCGCCTGAGTGCCCCAAAGCAAAGGCATCCACACGCGTGTGAGCGACGACGAGCTCGGGCTTGGCTTGAGCGAGCAACGACAACAACAACAGCAGCAACAACAACAAACCTCACGCGCGGAGAGGGAACCGTCGTAGGGCAGGCGCCGGGTGACGACAGCGAGCTTGTTGTGGGACCGGGGCTCGCACACGACGCGGGCCGTGCTGGCCGGCTCTGTCACGGCGCAGTGCACCGTGAAGCTCAGCGATGTTCTGCGCGGGCACACGTGTGAGCGAGCATCGGCGTGCGCGTGCTCGCGTGGCGTGGCGTGCGCGTACGTGTTGTGCAGTTCAAAGAGCAGCACGACGTAGTCGTTCTCCTGGCCCTCGGGCGGGACCGCGCAGCCCGGGAGGGCAGGCAGGCGGCCATAGGGCAGCACGTTCAGGTTCGTCACCACCACCGGCACTTGTCCGCCCAGCAAGTACGCCTGATGTGACACAGCCAGCCAATCAATATTAAACAATAATTAAAGTTGAATAAAAATAAAATTTCAAAATATTGATAAAAGGAGAAATACCCGAACGTCGATGGCCGCTCGCCGCTTGTGGGTGCCGTCCTTCTGCCCGTAGTCGACCACCACGCGGCCGTCCTTCCTGTTTATGTCGACGCGGTATAAGCCGTTGTTTTGCCTCGACCAATAAATGGTTGGTGGTGGAGCCGCGCGTACATGTGGGCGCCGAATCGGAAGCGCACGGGCAGAACGAACGAGTGTCCGGGCGCCAGAGGCAGGTGGGACGTCACCACGTCGGCGTCCCAGACGAGGCCCGAGCTGGTGCCACTGTCGTCATCGCCGTCCGCCGCAGGCGCGTTCAGCTGCATCCACTCGATGGCCAGCCCGCTCACATTCTTGACCTGCTCGCCGGCATGCATGAGATTCCAGGCAATCAGGAGAAGACAACATTTAAGGAGGCGGTGGACGTGGCCACATACCTCAATCTCGACGCCGCCGAGCTGCTTTTCAAAGGCCAGCTGCCGGACGGGCGGGCCGACAGTCGACAGCTGAACGAGGGGCAGCGCCTGCACGATCACCACCTCGGTCGCGTTCTCGGGACCGTCTTCGCGCGGGAGGCCGCGGTCCGCGGGCAGCTTGGTCGGGAGCAGCTGTGTGTCGAGGCCGCGCCGTCGCTGCCCCGCGTCGTTGGGGTCGGCGACGACGACCGGCAGGCCGCGGCCGTCGACGGTATGAAGGCACAGGATGTTGAGGGCGTGGATGAGGCAGCCCGTCGCGCGCACAGAGCCCGGGGCGAGGGCCCGGCCGCACAGGAGGACTTCGTGGCACGAGGCGTGTGGGGGCAGGGTCACGGCCAGCACGGGGTAGGCATCGAACTCGGCGCCCTCGGTGGCCAAGCTCACCGACTCGAGGTGGACCTGCCCATGGCGTGATGCGTCGCTACGTCAGCTTTTTTGTCGACCGTGAGTAGCGAAAGGGGAGGTGCATGCCTGAAAGGCGAACGGGTTGGCGAGGTAGGCCTTGAAGGTGACGAGATCGCCCTGGGCCACAACGGGCGGCTTGTAGGCGTTCTTCTGGAACCGCATGGGCGTGAAGATGAACGGGTTGTCATTATCGACAATAACCTGCTTCTGCTTGGGCAGCTCGAGCGGGGCTGCGAGTGTGTAGAGCCCGTGAGTTATTTAAAGTATGGCCTAAATGAAGCATGCAATACCCATCTCGTCGGAGGGCCGCAAGGGGAGAATGCCGAGGAGCTGAGGCAGGGCGCCGCGCGGGTCGATGTGCGGCGACGCCGGTGTGTACTTGGTGAGCCGCGCCAGCTCGGTGGCCAGCTCCACCTGCTCCTCGCCGTGAGCCCGATCGCCCTTGAACCTGTGGCGTGGTGCACGTAGCGCGTCGACATAAATTCACGACAGAGGAGCGCATGCGCGCACGTCCAAGGGGCACCAAGCACGTACGTGCGCAGGAGGGCGAGCGCGTAGGCGGCGCTGGCCGTGGCGTCGTTGAGCGCGCGGGCCGTAGCGATCAGCGCTCTGCGCAGCGTGCCGCAAGAGTGCTCGTCAGGAATAACATTGAACCAAAACAGAAAATTAAAGTAAAACATTCAAGAATTATAATCTATATTTGTATATTTAAAAAAAGAGTACCGAAGTAGCGAGCGCTGAATGTAGAGCCAGTTCTGTTGGGTGTCGTCGGCGAGCGCGGCGGTGCTAACTGCGCGCGGCTGCAGCGCCTGCAGCTGGTAGTGCGGCGCCGTCACCAAGTAGAGGCTGTGCGCTGTCGACATCTGGTGCCCCACTCATGTAAGCATGTTTGTGCTTGGGTTTGTGATTTCAGGAGACGAAGACGCACCATGAAGAGCTTGTGGTGGAGCGCGGCGGCCTCGCGGATGAAGAACGCAAACTTGCGGTGGAATCCCTGCCGTCGGCACAGACCTGCGATGGCGCTGCACACGAGGATCTACACACACATGGTTGAGTCCCCCAACACGTCGATTATGTCGACACGCGTCGACACGCACCCGCTCCTGCGTCGAACACTCGGCCGAGAGGGCGTGGGCGTGCATGAGAAGCTCCAACGCCTGCACCTTGCGCCCGAACCACGTGTGATAGCCTGCGCGAGGGCAGCCCCCAACATGTCAGTCGAGGGAGAGAGAGAGAGAGAAGGGGAAGCCACCGACCTGCGAGCTTGAGCGAGGCCTCGAGCTCGAGCGTGACGGCGTGGCTCTTGGCGTAGAGGCTCAGCACTTCGGCGTACTTGTCGGCCACGGCTGGCACGTCGGCCCACCCGGCGCTCCCGATGGGCGGCACGATCTCGGTGCCTTCTCCCGCGGCCGCGGCGGCCGTCACCGCCGCCGTGGTGGCGAGAATGAGCGCGGCGGCCTGGCCCTCGAGCGCGCCGGCGAGCCACACGTTGTCGCCGTTCTGCCGGGCCTGCTCCTCGGCCGTCTGATAGCTGTGGTCACCACCGCACGCACGCGCGCGTGCTGTCTTCAGTCCACCGCACACACGCAAGCGTGGAAGCGGGGAGAGAGAAGGAAAGCGAACTGGATGAGCGCGTCGCGGGCATCGCCAGCGAGGAGGCAGTAGTCGCCCTTGATCTTGTTGACGCGCCCGGCCTTGCGCTTCTTGAGGCGGTTCACCTCGTCGGCCGACGGGTTGTGTGGGTCCAGCGGCGTCGAGATGTAGGCGCTCGCCCACGCTTGCTCGTTCTCGAACTGGTCCCTCGTCAGCCGCAGAAAAAACGAAGGCAAAGAAAGAACGAAAGCGAAGAAGGGAGGAGGCATACGAGGGTCTCGAGCTCCTTGAGGATGGTGGCCACGAAGTCGATGAGGAGAGTGTTGAGGTAGAACAGCAGCCGCTTCTGGTCGCCATTGGGGATCATAACCAGGTTGTCCTTGGCAAAGTCTGAGCAAGACGACGATGAGCTCACGAGTGGCCCAGAGCACATGTAGAAGAAGGGGAAGAAGTGGGAGGGGCGTCGTGCCGGGCTGGTCGTCGCGCGGCTCAAAGGCAAAGCAGGTGACCGCCACGGCGGTCGGGTGCTGTCGCCGCAGCCGCTCGAACTCGGCGTAAGCGTCCGACAGGTCCTTCCATTGCGCGCAGTCGATGATGCCCACCACCTGCCCAGCAACCCCACGCGTGAGATGTTTTTTTTATTTATTTATTGATTCTATTTACTTGTGAAAGGAAGATAAAATAAATAGAGGAACAGGGGTGGCGTACGCCGAGGGTCTTGCGGTGGACCTGGAAGTCCTCCCAGTCGCTGCGGTGCGTCGCGCGGCTGTCCACGAAGCGTGGGTAGACGAGACCGCCTTGCCACCACCGCTGGGTGAGCCCGCTGCGCGCCAGCCCTGCGCGTGGAGCCACCCCCAGGCAGAGCAACGAATGAGCCCACACAAGCATGCACGCATTGAAACAAAGCTGCTGGAATGGGAGGTTGCACGCGTGCCTTTGTCGCGGGGGGTGGGGGTGAGGCCCAACTCGATGACCGAGAAGGTTTTGATCAGATTGGAGAACTGCACGAACTTGCGTTCCGAGATGTTGCCAATCGGGACCAGCGCTACGCGAATCTCCTTGGCTGCAGTAATGTCGCCCGCCACATCGAGCTCGTGCATCTTTTGTGGCCACGATCCGTGTTTGTTTTTCTATTATTATTTCCTTTTGTTTCCATTTTCTTTGGTACGTTGCTGTACAGGCAGACACGAGACCCATCAGGTGGGGTCCATCGGCGGGGAGAAGGGCCAGGACGGGCTCGCAGGAAACGGCAGGTCCTGCAGGAGCCACGTCAGGTCGGACGAGGACCCGCGCTGGCCAGCCCCAGACGTCGACGGGGCTCCGGGATGGCTTGAAAGCAGTTGCTCAAGAGGAGCATGGTGATGATGTTGTTGGTGATGGGGATGTCCTGTCGGTTGGCTTATGTGAGGATGATGAAGATGGTGAGGGTGGTAGGGCCCAGGTGTTGGCTCGAGTTGCCGGTTGTGGTGGTGGGGCGGAAAAGATGGGAGATGGTGGTCGTAAGGAAGGCGATGATGAGGATGTTGATGGCGTGGGGGATGATGGTGGGGCCGTGGGTGCTCATGTGGCTGGTGCTGAGGGTCGAGATAGGGTTGTTGTTGTTGCTGTTGTTGTTGTTGGTGATTATAGTGATGGCGAGGCGTCAGCGGGATCAACGACGACAATGACGACGATGAAGAGGAAGTGGTTGTGGTTGTGGTGGAGGACGCTGACGACGATTCGGGCGAGAAAGAGGACGAGAAGGGCGAAGAGGACTCGATATCGAGTCCGCGCCTGAGGGGAACCCACTTGTCCAGTTCCTCGGTCTCCTCCAGGCGGCCCTCCTCCCAGTCGAGGATGCACAGCACCGTGTACTGGAGCTGCACGCGCCCAGCCACAAGCGTCAGCCCGGGCCCGCGACGACAACAAGAACGAAGTCGACCAAGACGAAAACGAAAACGACGACAATAACGACGAGAAAGAACGAAGAGGCGTACCACGCCGTTCTCGCCGCAGAAGAACTGGGCGTTCTGCGACACGCGCAGGAGCGAGCCGTAGCTCGAGCGTAGGAGCGAGTGGTAGCGATAGACTTCGCTCACGCTGAACGGCGGTCGGTTGGTGGTCAGCATGACCGCCTGCTTGTACTGGTGCACGTTCACCACAAAGGCGAACGGGAACGACGAGCCCAAGAGCCGATCCTGTATGCACAGGCCAGTCGCGCCAATGAGCATGCCTGGCATTCCAGTGCCAAGCAGCAAGAGAGAAGCAGCACCAGCGGGCGGTTGATGAGGCTGCAAAAGGCCGGGTTGGCAAAGATCATCACCGGCGGGCAGTCGTCAGTGACCGAGTTCATGTAGGCGCACACCGGGTAGCTGAAGCTGGTGACCGCCAACGACGACCGGAGGTCGTAGTCGCGCAGGAAGGGCATGAGCTCGCGGGCCTCGTTCACGACGGCCATCGTGACGGCCAACGCCACGGGAAGCGGCGGCGAGGTCGAGGGCGATGTCGTGGGTGACTGGGACGGCGACAACGCCTGCAGCTTGGCGCCACCGCCGCCGCCGCCGCCGCCGCCGCCACTGCCGCCATCGCCGTCGGCCAGGGACGAGACGCTGTCCTCGATCCGAGGTCGCTTGCGCTCGCGCGGCTTGGTGTCGCGCACATGCTCGACCAACTCGGCCACGTGTCTCCTCGCGGCGCGCAGGTCCTCCTTGCACCGGGCGTACTTGGCCTGGAGGGCGGCATAGGCGCCGCGCAGCTGCTGCAGCTCGTCGGCCTGGATCGTCATCACCTGCGTCATGAGCTTGATCCGTGCGCGCAGCGGCCCGGCCTCGCCGCTGTCGTCGCTGTCGCCGTCGTCATCAGCGACGTGCGCGGCCGCGACGGGCGGGTTTCGGAGGGCGGCCGCGGAAGCGTTTGCGGCGCTGCTGGTCGCTGCTGGCCGAGGCGCCGCGGACGCTCGGGATGAGGAAGAGGACGACGACTTGGGCGTTGACTTGGGAGGCCGAGGGTCGGCCGCGGCGGAAGGAGCCGTCGTGGAAGCCTTGGCGCGGTCCTTGAGGGGCTTCCGGCCTCGCTTCTGGGGCGGTGGATCGGCGCACAAGTGAGCTCGCCCCGTTCGCACACAGCGCCCGCATGGCCGCGCCCTGGTGCCCCCCCCCCCGGCGCGTTGTGAGCCTTTAAGGCTGCAATATGGAAAAGAGAGCTGCATCCGCGGGGTGGTGCAAGTGGTGCAGAGTCATCCCTATCGGAATATCCACCACTCAACTTCTACGGGTGCACAACCAACCTTCTGAGATGAGGCGGTATATGTGGAAAGAAAGTAAAAAAGACGACTGTGCACGTACGGGTCGCATGCAGTGTGCGCCTTGCGGCAGAAGTTGCACGCCGGCACAGGGGCAGCGGGCGCGACCGGTGGCATGACCGCTTGAGCCATGCCAGAGCGAGTTTACAACAAGGGGCTTGCGTGGCGGGCAACTGCCACCCGCACGTCCCCACCCGATTTTTCTCTCTCCGGCCGGTTGCTACGGCTTCTCGGCCAAAATAGAACTCTGCAGATAAACTGCTGCTGAACTGTTGCCTGCTCCCGTGGCCTTGGCCGGCAGCAACAAGCATGAATGTTCAACAGGTGAAAAACTTGGTGTAAAAAAGATGCTGTTTGCTTTGCCCCATCTGATCGGGGAATAAAGCTTCTACAGGTCTGAAACAGACTTATGCATGGGGGCGAGTTCCTCCTTGACTCGAGAATGAGCGAGAGAAAGAGCCTAAAGAGGAAAGGAGAGCTGGGGTTATCAGTCCTGCTTGTGGGTTGTCTTGTCGGCTTTCTGGTGGACGCAATCCCGTAGGCCCACGATTATTGATGGCCACGGGCTATTGCGCGGAACGCGCTGCCGCGGGGAAACTCGCGTTTCCTTCCTCCGGCTTCAGTTTGAGCGGAGAGACCACAACTATCACCACGCCCCTATCTTAACGGCTTCTTTTCTCCTCCTTGTGTCTCCAACATTGTGTCATGCTGCGAGTACGCGCGTGCAATTGCTGTCGCGACGCCCACTCGGCTTGTGACCCGTGCGTCATCTTCGTTCTTCTTCTCTCTTTCTTTTCACTGCCCAACGCGTGGGCGTTTTGCTGGTTCTTCATGTTGACACGCTCTCCCTCCTTTTCCAAGGTCGAGACCATGCAGGCGCTGTGTCCGCACGGGGCGCGCCCATCTTTGTTCCGACACCGTGCCTCGGAAGCGTGGTCGCCGTCCCAACCCCCTGCCTACAGCGACTCCAGCCGTCCTTCTCGCATCGAATGGCCCCACCTCCACGACCTCAACGACCTCCACTTCCACTTCTTCCAATTCTGAGTCGCCTTCCCTGCGTCCTAACCTGGAGGGAGACGCCCCGAACTTGTCCTTCACGCTGTCGCCCGCTTCGTCGTCGCCACCCCCTCCTCCTTCCGTCCCTTCTCCTTCGCCCTCTCTTTCTGCTGCGGCTTCTGTCCCCTTATCTTCCTCGTGGCCCGCCTACGGTGATCCTGGGCACCAACCCTATCCTCCGAGTCCCTTTCATGCACCACATCCTCTCCTCTACACGGCGGACCTCGCCCATAATCCACCACATCTCCAACATAATCCACTACTACAACATCCATTCCAACCTCCTACACCCCACCACGCCTATCCTCCCTACCTATCCCAAGCCCCATCTTTTCCACCCCCTCCACCCCCCGCTACTCGGCCGCCACAACCTTCGCCAAATCCTCCTCCTCGAGAAGAGGGTCCACGGGACGAGGGTGGCAGCATCAGCAGTAATGGCCGCCACAACAATAACAATGGCAACGAACAAACCGTCCAGCGGCTGGAGCAAGTCGTAGAGACGCTCATGGGCGAGGTCCAAGGCCTAAAGCGGCTAAACCAGCAGCTACACGACGAGCTGCGCGTCCTCCAGTCCCAGCAGAACGAGGCCGACCGCAGGGTGGCCCATCTCCTGGCTCGCGAGCCTTGCTGCGGCGGCGGGCGCCATGACCACGCTCACGGCCTCGCAGGGGTCGACGATGAAGACAACGACGATGAGTACTCGCATCTTCAGGAAGACGGCGTCATGGAACTGGACACCAGACGCTGGAACCAGCGAAAGAAGCAGAAGCTGATCGCGCACCCAGCGACGTCTACGTCGACCTCGTCGTCTTTGTCCTCGTCGTCCTCCCCGTCCTGCTTGAGCCTGCTGCTGGACGGTGTCTCGCCGGCGTCCGAGGCCCGGCGGCTGATCCCCTTCGTGGCCACCTACCAGCTGCCCGCCACCTTTGCCATCCCCGATTGGGAGTACGTCGCACGCACGCACGCACGCACGCACGCACGCACGCACGCACGCACGCACGCACGCACGCACGCACGCACGCACGGATTGACACAATCTCTTTCTCCTTGCAGGTACCCTGTGATGGCGTGCACGTTCGGCCCGCTGCGGAGCACGCGGTCGCCCACGATCGTCTACGTGAACGCCGCCTTCGTCCGTCTAACGGAGTTCTCCCAAGACGAGCTGCTCGGCGCCCCCATCACCAAAGTGCGCGTGACGGGCGCCAAGTCGCGGATGCAGATGGTCGCTCACCTCACCAACAAGTACACCTCACCCCCTCCACCTCCTCCCTTCCCAGCCATCCTCATCCTCATCGTCGTCATCTTCTTATCTGCGCAGGACGCCGATGACGGTGAGCCCCGTGTACCATATCAACTGCCTCATCCGATGCCGCAGCGGACGCCTGCTGCGGACCGAGGACAACACACAGTTCTTCTTCGACGCCGAGGGCAACGTACGTCTCGTTTCTCCTCCGCCAGCACACAAGCCAACGAGCTGACAGTGAAGCACGTGCTCAACGCAAACAGGTCAAGCACGCCATCCTGTGCCCGCTGACGTGGGTCGAGGGCAATCTGCGAGCTGACGAACAGTTCGACGTCTGGTTGCCTCTCGTGGTCGATTCGCAGGAGCAGGCCGGTCGCCGGCGAGCTATGATCTGCGCCACATGATTGGATTGTTGCACTGTGATCGAGAGAAAGGGAAAATGTCGTTTCTAGGACAGTAACCTAGGCGAGACAGGCTTGAAAACTCGACAAAATCTCCGCCAGGAGAATAGATAAGAGCGCGCCAACGTTGGCGTCACTCCAGGACTACCGCAGTGGTCGGGTGTGCGGTTGGAACAAAACAACGTTCGCCAACGATACCTGGACCCTGCCAACTTGTTGCCCATTTGCCTCCATGGAGGCCTCCATGGCGGTCCATGCCGGCGGCCTGAGTGCTCCAATATCTCCTACGCCCGTGCCGGCCTGCAACTTCTGTAGAAAGGCTCATACCGCTTGTGATCCGTACGGCGCCCCCCCTCCCCTCTTGAGATCTTGCGGCATATCTTTCCCCTTCTGTTGCGGCTACACAGAGAACTGTTGCAGGCATCAAAATGCGCCCCCATCAGATTTCCTTGCCAATATTCCGTATTTTAATCTTTTTATTTTCTTTTGTGCCTGGCCAGGAGCCGGCCCTGTGGGCGGTGCGTGCGCACTGGGCGAGCCCACCTGTGCGCCGACCCTCCTCCGCGCAAGCGCGGGCGCCGTGCCCTGCGCGACTGCCCGCCGGTGATCACGGTGGTCCCGCGAGGCGAGGCCCCGTCCACTGCCAAGGCCAAGCTCCCGCTCCCGCCGTCCGCTGCCCCCGCCACCGCCGGGGCGGCCAACCTCAAGGCCGCCGTCGGGTCCGCGCCGCTGCCCTCGCTATTAGCCACCCAAGCTAGCTCGGCGGGGCCCCAGCCCGGCTTCCCGCCGGCGCCCTTTCTGGTTCATCACCACCTCGCTGGGCCCGTCCGCCACCAACCACAGCCAACGTCAACGCCAACGCCGGTGCCAACGTCGACGTCGACCTCGGCCAGCAGCGCGTCGAGCACCAGTTCCACCGCCGCGAGTTCCACGAGCACGACGACCACGACCGCGACCTCGACGACCGCCCAAAATGCCAACGCGCAGCTGGAGTTGATGAACCAGGTCGTGGAGCTGCAGGCCGCCGAGATTCGGCAGCTGCGCGCGACGCTGGCCCAGTTCGGGGACAAGCTGACCAAGCGCAAGGAGGCCCACCGCCGCTCGAAGCAGATGGTGGTCGAGCTGCGCGACCTCCTCGCCCAGCAGCGCGGCGACAACCTCGAGTTTGAGCACCACAAGCGGCGGCGGCTGGACCACGACGCCGCCGCCGCCGCCGCCGCCGTCAATGGGGGCGGGATGACGTCCGCTTCCTCGATCCCGCCGGCGCAGTTGGTCGCCGTAACGCCGCTCACTTCCTCGTCATGCTCGTCATCGCCGGCTTCCATGTCGTCCACACCCTCGCCCGTTTCATCGTCTTCGTCATCGTCAGCGATGTCGACCTCGTCGTCGTCGTCCGGCCCAGCGCGACCGACAACACCGTCAGGAGGCGATATCGCCATCTGCGGCCTGGAGAGCGAGATCCGGCGCCGGATGCCCTTTCTCCGCCCCTACGAGATCCGCTCGTCGGCCATCGTCAACTTCAGGTTCTCCTCCGTTCCCTCCTCCACGATTGTGTGTGTCGTGTCGTGTCGTTTATTGGCTGGCGAGAGGAGGGCAACAGTTATCCTGTATGCGCGTTCGAGCTGCCGCACCCGGGCGGGTTCACGGACAATCCGCCGGTCCTGATCTACGTCAACTCGTCCTTCTGCAGCCTCACCCACCGCCCGCAGGTATGCATGCTCACACGCGTGCACCGCACACACGCGCGCGCCACACGCACGTGCATGTGCTCATGTTGTTGTTGATGTGGTTGTGGTTGCGGTGGCGCAGGAGGAACTGCTCGGGTCGCCCTACCAGTTCACGTACGTGGTCAACCTGCAGCACTACAAGCAGGCGCTCCACATCGGCAACAGCAGGCCGCCCTACGCCGTCACGGAGGTGTACCGATACCACTCGCTGCTGCGGACCCGCAACGGCCTGCTTCGCGTCAAGCAGAACCACCAGTTCATGTGCGACGAGGCGGGCAAGGTGCTTGCTCCGCTTTCGTTTTCATTCTTTTCGCTTTCGCTTTCGCTCTTTCTCGTCTTGAAGAAGGCTTAATGCGGGTGCTGACGTCATCTCGCGTGGCACCAGATGCGGTATTCGCTGCTGTGCATCACCGACTGGGAAGAGGGCCACCTGACCGAGACCGAAGTGCTCGACCAGTGGCTCCCGCCTTCAGCCGTCGGCATCGTCACCGTCGACACGGCGACCACCACCTCGCCGCAACCGCAGCCATCACCGCAGCCGCAGGCGCAGACGCAGCTCAGCCTCGTTCGCGCCATCGAGCCACCGCCGTCGTTGTCGTCGTCCTACCGCCACCAGCCCGCGCTGCTCCTCCCGCCCGAGCCGATGCCGCCACCAGCCGCAGCCGCCGCGGCCGCGGCCGCCATGCTGGAGCCCAGCGGCCACCAGCAGCAGCCCCACGCTCGCCACTATTACCACCAGCACGCGCTCCAGATGCCCTACGGGCTTGGCGGCCATCTCCACCAGCCACCACCACCACCACCACCACAGCAACAGTACCAGCAACAGCACCATCATCATCATCAACAGCAACCGCAACAGCAGCAGCATCAGCAACAACAGCAGTATCATCCTCACTTTTATTCTCAACAGCATCATCACCAACTTGGTGGTGGAAGTGGAGGTGGAGGTGGAGGTGGCCCTCTGCCGCCACAACAACAGCACTACACCGGGCTCGTGCCACAACAGCAGCAGCAGCAGGTGATGCACGTGGGCCCAGCGGACCACGCAATGTTCCACCACGCCTCGATGGCCACCGGGCGCATCAACAACCACAATAATAACCAGAACAACACTCAACACGAAGCCACCGCCACCAACGCCATGACGGCGTGGCTGCTGGACTCGTCCTTTCCGAGCGAGTCGTGGCCTTCGCTATGAACCGTACATGTAAACGACAAGTGCCATAAAGCAAATTGAAAATGGAACTCAAGATGGGATGTGCATTGGGGAAAGAAGTGGTTGACCTCGCGAGTAGAGGAAGTTCAAGCCAGCAAGCGCCACTGGGTCTCGAACCGGCGTCCGGTGTAGTTGTTGCGCTGTGGGAGAACTCATAGAGATTTCAGATAGTTGGAAGCCTAATGGCAATCTGTGCTGGTGGGGTTTTTTGACCTCCTCTTGACACCACAGCCGTATGTTCCAAGACTGGGCTTTTTCTATGAGTCTTCCAGGAGGGCTCTCCCGCTGTAATGTCCAAGTCATACACCACTGGAGCATCAGAGCTGATATAAAAGGCGGCTGGGGTGGGCTGTAAAGTAACAACAAACGCGCTCTACGCAAGCTAACCAACAGAACAAGCTCGATCACAACAAGAGATCAAGAACATGAAGTACCTCGCTCTTTTGGCCATCTTTGCGGCCTTCTTCTGCGTTTCGGCCTTTGCCGATTGCAGCGTCAACATCAAGCAGACCCTCGGCAGCGCCTGGCAGCAGGACGGCAAGAACCTGTCCCAGTGGAATGTCGCCATCACGGCCGGCTCGGAGGCCGTCAAGTCGCTCGAACTCACCATCACCGGCGCCACCATCAACCAACTCTGGGAGCTGACCAACAAGTCCAACGGCGTCTTCGCCCTGCCCGACTACCGCCTCCAGAATGGCGGCATTCCGGCCGGCCAGGCCCACCAGTTCGGCTACATCTGGCAGTCTGCCTCGCAAGCTACCATCGCCGTCTCTGCCATCAACTGCGGTGCCGCCGCCTCGGCTTCGCCTGCCGCTCCCTCGCCTTCGGCCTCTGCCGCCCCGGCCAGCCCGAGCGCCTCGCCCGCTGCGCCGTCGCCCTCGCCGTCGACCGTCGTCTCCACCCCTCAGCCCAGCTCGGCTCCCGCCAGCTGCAGCGTGAAGGTGGCCCAGACCACGCGCACGAGCCAGGACGGCTCGTGGACCACGGGTGACTTCAAGTTCCAGATCTACGACCTCGTCTTCACCAACAACGGCAACCAGCCCGCCACCGGCATCCAGTTCAACGTCGCCCTCAACGCCAACCAGGAGATCTACCAGTTCTGGAACGTCGAGCGCCAGTCGGCCAACAGCAACGCCTTCAACGTGCCCACCTCGTGGGGTCCGCTCCAGGTCGGCGCCACCCTCGGCGCTGGCTACATCGTCCGCTCGCCCGTCTCGGCCGGCAACATCGCCGCGCCCGCTGTGACCATCACCTCTACCACTTGCTCTGGCTCATCCACCGCCGCGCCCTCGCCCTCGGCCGCCCCGGCCAGCCCGAGCGCTTCGCCTGCCGCGCCCTCGGCCTCGCCCTCGGCCAACCCGACCATCGTCGCCACCCCTCAGCCCAGCTCGGCCAACGGCTGCAGCGCCAGCGTGAGCATCGTCGCCCGCTCGGCCGCCTCGGGCGGCGTGTGGACCGACAACGGCAACACGTTCCAGATCTTTGACATCTCGCTCCAGAACAAGGGCCAGCGCGCCATCAACGGCGGCGTGTTCACCTTTGGCCTCCAGTCCGGCGCCAGCATCAGCCAGTTCTGGGAGCTCAACCGCCAGGGCTCGAGCAACGCCTTCAACGTGGCCTTTAACTACGGCGCGCTCCAGGCCGGCGCCAGCCAGGGCTCCGGCATCATCGTCCAGGTGGCCGGTTCGAGCCCCGCCGCTGTGCCCAGCGTCACCCTCAGCTCGCTCGCCTGCCAGTAGAGCAGATATCTGCCCTGCTACCTACTCCTCATTTCTTATTCAGTCTCTTCAACAAGGAGATAGCCTCCTTGCCGCCCTCTCCATATGGAGAAGGGACATGAAATAAACACCCTGTTGATACCAACACCTCTCAAAGCCAGGGCACTTTCAAGAGATAAGGAGATGAAAAATGGTTGAGAAATGCAACACAACAAAAATTTTAGATATCCGAATTGATAAATATTTTATTCGGTTTTAAAGTGATAAAAGAAAACGAAAGATGGCCACGAAAGAGGAGCGAAGGAGGTCGCGCACTTACAACTTCAGTGCGGGCCCTGCCACCTTGCCCACCTCTGTGCTCGAGCAGGCTGCGCGGGAGACGCTTAACTGGTACTCTGTCACTCCACCGTGGCCAGATCGCTGTGGCCTTATCCGCAGATCAATCCCCCGAGGATTTTAAAGATCATTTGCACGTTCACAAACTATGTTGCACACTCACGCGCAAGGAGGGCAGGCGCGGGACAGGCATGAGCGTGATGGAGATGTCCCACCGCGGGAAGGACTTTATCTCCATCCTGCACCAGACCGAGAAAGATCTTCGCCAACTTCTGTACGAACACTCCCCCTCTTCCCACGCTTCTGTCGCAACACTCATCTCCTTCTTCTTCTTCATCATCAACAACAACATCAACAACTTGATGTACAACAAACAGGAACTTGAGCGACCGCTACCGGGTGATGTTCACGCAGGGCGGCGGGATGGGCATGTTCGCGTCGGTGCCGCTCAACCTGCTGGGCGACAAGACCTCGGCCGACTACCTGGTCACCGGCAACTGGTCGGCCAAGGCCGCCTCGGAGGCCCGCAAGTACTGCGACGTCGTCAACGTCGTGGCCGACGCCGCCGCCTCGGGCTACACGACCGTCCCCGACCGCCACACGTGGCGCACCAGCCCCGACGCGGCCTACTTCCACTACTGCGACAACGAGACTGTCCACGGTCCGCACACGCGCGTGTGTGTGTGTGTCGTGCGCGTGTGTCGTGCGGTGGGCTCATGCTGTGTGTCGTGCGGCGCGCAGGAGTCGAGTTCCCGGCGGACTACTTTGGGCGCGCGGAGAACCGCGTCGACGTGCCGATCGTGGCCGACATGTCGTCCAACTTTTTCTCGCGGCCGTTCGACGTCTCGCCCTTTGCCGTCATCTACGGTCGGTCCACCGCACACACGCGCGCACGCGCACGCACACACGCGCGCGTGCAATGACTGACATGCCAGTGGCCACTACACGCACGCCAGGCGGGGCGCAGAAGAACGTGGGCATCGCGGGGCTGACGATCGGGCTCGTGCGGGACGACATGCTCGACGTCAAGGACCGCGCCGGCGGGCGGAACTGGAAGAACGCCCTCCCGAGCGTGCTCGACTGGAAGAAGATGATCGAGAGCGAGTCGTGCCTCAACACGCCGCCCGTCTACGCCATCTACATGGCCGGCCTCTGCTTCGACTGGCTCGTACGCACCGCCCCTCTTCTTCACCTTGATGTCGACATCTTCTTCATCCTCACCGCCACTCACGTCGTCATGCTCGTCGTCTTTATTGTCGTCCTCGTCATGCTCGTCATCGTCGTGCAGCTGAGGGAGGGCGGGCTCGAGGAGGTGGGCCGGCGGAACGAGCGCAAGAGCGAGAAGCTCTACGCCTTCCTCGACCAGAGCCAGCTCTACCGGGCGCCCGTGGCGGCGCCCTTCCGCTCGCGCATGAACGTCGACTTCCGCGTGCGGCGGCGGCGCAGCGGAACGGACGAGGAGGAGGACAAGAAGGAGAAGAACAAGGACAAGGAGGAGTGGGACACGGAGCTCGAGGCGCGGCTCGTGCGCGAGGCCGAGGCCCGCGGCCTGCTCAACCTCAAGGGCTACCGCACGGTGGGCGGCATGCGCGCGTCCCTCTACAACGCCCTCCCCGAGCCGGCCGTCGACGCCCTCGTCGCCTTCCTCGCCGAGTTTGAGGAGGCCCACCTCCAGTAGAAGCAAACCCACTTTTTAAAATAAATACAAAATTGAAAAACAAAACAAAAAACAAAACAAAACAAAACAAAACAATTCGAATGATAATTACTTATATTAAAGGACATTTCTGATCATTAAGGAAGACCCAATTAATTGGTGGTGGCTACGAGACTATGGGCCGTATGGCGAAGGCCGACGCGCAGAGGAGGAGGAGGAGGAGGATGAGGAGAAGGAGGAAGAAGAAGGAGATGACGAGGGAGAACGCGACGAGGAAGAGGTCGATGGCGGCGACTCCCCGCCATAGCGGGTGCGTGTTGGCGCAAACTGGGAAGCGGAGGACGCGCTCGACGATGTGGAAGACGAAGACGACGGCATGGACGAGGAGGAGGAGGAAGAGGAGGACGGGGAAGACAAAGCAGAAGCAGAAGCAGCAGCAGCAGCAGGATGAGGAGGAGAAGGATGAAGAGGATGAAGAGGAGGAGGTTGCTCGACGACGGGCTGCAGCGGGCTCGGGTCGACCAGGCAGCCCCACGAATCGAGCACCTCGCCCTCGCGCAGGCGGCCCTTCTTCCACTTGCGCACGATGATCAGGGAGTGCTTCATCTGCACACACACACGCGCGCGTGAGCCGCACGCTTATGGTCGAAAAAAGTATTTTAAAAATGGATAAAAATGGATATTTTTATCAATAATTGAACAAAAAAAAGGAAGAAAATGACGCACGAGGCCCTCCTCGTTGAAGAAGAACTGGGTGGTGTCGACGGTGCGCCACAGGCCGCCATTCTTGTCGCGCAAGAGGTGCGCGAAGCTGTAGGGCGCGCTGATCGACATCGGCTCCCTGTGTGCGTCAGGGTGTTAACCCAAACAAATAAATAAGTTTAAAAAAAAAATTGGGATATGCACTTGTCAAGCATGATCGACGGGAGATGTTGGCGGGCGCGCTCTTGGATGACCAGCACCCGGCTTGCTGGTGCCCCAATCAATTGCTCCTATTTTATTTTTTATTTTGCATTAATATTTTTTAAATAATCGAGCATCAACGATCCGCCAATCGGAGGCGCGTACCCATGGCCACAGGCTGAGTTCGCACATGGCGCGCGAGGCGTAGGTGATGACCGGCGGCGATTGGTCATACACCGACGCCACCGTGCAGACCACCATCGGCAAACTGTCCGCCATCACCATCACCATCATCAGCATCACCATCTTCGTCACCATCATCATCACCATCATGCATTCGGGAAGAGGACCCAAAGTCGATGGGGACGACGTTGTTGAGGCGCGGGTAGTCCTGCAGGAACGGCAGCTCCCGCCGCAGCCTCGTCTCCAGCCCGTGAATCAGCGACGACGACGACGATGACGATGATGATGATGAGGATGAAGAGGAAGATGATGAGGAGGATGAGGAAGGAGAAGAGGTGGGAGAGATGATGGCAAGTGGAGGTGAAGAAGAAGAAGAAGAAGAAGAGGAAGAGGAGGAGGAGGAAGAAGAAGAGATGCGGCGGAGGTCGGCCCGGAGCGAGCGCATGGCGTCGTCGAGGGCCGCTTGCTGGGCCTGCATGGCGCGCATCTCGGCCCGGAGCTGCACGTTTTCGGCCTGCAGCCGCGCCGTCTCGGTGGTCAGCGCCTGCACCGCGCTCATGAGCATGCTCACCGTCGCATGCGATGACGCATCGACCGATGGTGGCCCCGACGCTGTCGTCGTCGTTGTCTTCACCCTCGTCGGCAGTGGCGTCGCCGCTGTCGTCGCCGCCGCCGCTGCGGCCGGCCACGCCGACGCGGCCGCGGCCCGCGGTCCACGGCCCGGTCGTGGCTGGGCGGACCAGGACGGCGGCGGCGCCGACGACGACGACATGGGGGTTGTTGAGGTGGTGGTGGCGGTGGTGGGCGCCTGGGGCGATGACGCGGCGGATGGCGGCGGTGGTGGGGCGAGATGCATGACCGCGCCATCGCACGACAGAAGCGGGAAATGCATCAAAGGGAACAACGGCAGAGGCGGGAAACGCGTTCCTGCTGCTGCTGTGGCGGCCTCCTCCTCTTCCTGGAAAGGGTGCTGGTGGTGATAGGGCGGATGTTGCTGCTGCGTGTAGAGATATTGGTGATGAGGAGGAAGATGGTGATGGTGGTGGAGTTGCTGTTCGGCCTGCGGTGGTTCACGAGAGCGCTTGTGGCCCGTAGTTGCCCACGACCGCGGTTGCTCCAGCTCGTAAGGAGAATCCTTTTGCGAAGATGGTGGTGGTTGCGTTGTCGCGTCGTGGCACAGGTGGGTCCGCCCCCTCTCCACGCACCAGCCGCATGGCCGTCCTCTAGCGTGGGGGGGGGGGCACGACATGTACATGACCGCGGCCACGCAAGGGCACGTGTGTTTTGATTAGATTAAAACAGAAAAAGAAAATAGAAAGAAGAAGAAGAAGTCAAACTGCTCAGCTGACCCCATCTGTCTCTCTTCATCTTTCAGGAGAGGAGGACATGAAGGAGAAGGGGGGCGCGAGGAGTGGCGAACCCATCGCAAGCGGCCTGCGAAACGATGCAGAAGTTGCAAGCCGTCGCAAACGGCGGTGCGGCGGGAAACCAACTGGGCAGAGCTGAACCAGCAGCTGCTCCTCCTCCTCCCCGCTGCGTACGCGCATGTCGTTTCCTCTCCATCGCCCCGTGCTTTCAAGACAGAGACAGACAGAGAGCGCTGGTACTTGTCTTCTTTTGCGCGGCGTGGGGGAGGGCCAGCGTGTTCCGGCTTCGCTTTGCAACTGGTTCTCTGCGTCAGTGGGCGTCATCGTGCATAGACTTCTGGCGCGCAACCGAATTGCGAAACTGTTTTTGACTGACGCGTGCTGTCTTTAGCGCCCGAGTTTCTCGTTGGCTCAGGTGGGCGCCGAGGTTCATCAAGAGACCGTGGAGCTGATCGTCGACGGGTCAAATTGGCGGCCCTCCCCCCACGGTTGGTTGAGTCAAGTGGCACTTTGCCCTTTTCGAGGTTGTTTGCTGGCCCTGCTAATTGTACCTCAGAGTGTCCTGGCCTTTGCGTGCAACTCTTCTGCCCGCCCCAAGCTTCTGCTGCCTAAAACGTAAGAGCTCTCTTCCCCAGTCCCCTACCTCGCGACAACACACACCGACCCCCCTGCAGGCCACCGCTTGATTTTTTGATTGCGGACAAGTAGGACGAGAGAAGAAGAAGAGACGCATCGACCGCATCGATGCTGGCGCAGGACCGAGGAGGATGCAACTTTTGCACGGTTGCGCGAATCTCTTGTGACGGGTACCGGCCCTTCCCTCTCGTTGAGAGTGCCTAGTTCTCGATTCCTTTTCTCGCGGTTTCTCTTCTTGTCGTTGTTGTTCTTGGTTCGTCATTTCGTTTCGTTCTTTTTCGAAATCCCCTCCCATGCACGGCCTTCCTCTCCTCTTCGTCTGCGCCCTGGCCCCTCGCCAGCCGCAAGCCCCAACTCGCGACATACACCCACTCTTGTGTGCTTGTTGCGGTTGTACCCTCTCCCTGTCACCACCGGACCACCACAACCTAAAGCGGCCAACACGTGGGGGCAAGGCCGCTCAAGTTTCCTTTTTTCGGGTTTCGTTTCACTTTTGTTTCAATTTTCTTTTCAGAAACTCTTTTTCTTTTGTTTTTTGTCGTTCCTGCCCGACGCCGAGCTGTTCCAGGCGACCTGTTCTCCCGGCTGCAGCCGCCAAAGGAGCCTTTTCTTCCCTTTGGCTTACGGGGGACAGAAAGCTTTTGCGCTCCCGTTTGTCCGTCCGCCCGCGGCACCTCACCGTGGCCTGTGTGTGCGTGCGCTGGTGGGGTGGTGATATGTGGCTGGCTGCAGAAAACAACCGTGTAGCCACTGCGTGGGCAAAGGCCACCCCCACCTTTGCTCTAACGTCATGCGCCCCACACCTTCCTCTTCTTCCTCTTTGGGCCCCTATCCGACCGGCGCGTTTGTGTCTACCGCAGCTTCCTCTTCTTCTTCTTCTTCATCTTCATCTTCCTTTACTTCTTCTTCGCCAGTCACGTCGATGGACAACTTCCTCGCCAGCCTCGCCGCCCCGTTTGCCCATCACTTCTCGTCGCTGCCACGTGGAGAGGCGGCCTCCCAGCCGCAGCAGCCCCACCACCAGCCGCCTTTTGCCACGACCACGGCCGCCCCGGCAACTCCAGCTGCCGCGACGACACCAACGGCAACGGCGGTGGCGACAACAACGACGACCAAAGCCAAGCGCAGGCGGCGCAGCGCAGATCACGGGCCCGAGGGCCTCGTGGCGTCCAGGCCGCTCGCCGCCGCCGACCAGCTGGTGGCCGGTGACAGCAACCACCACCACCACCAGCAGCAGCACGGGCCCGCCGAGCTGGACGCGCTGGTGCGGGCTGTGGAGGCGCTCACGCTCGAGTTGAAGGTGCTGCGGGATGAGGGCGCCCAGCTGCGCAGCCAGATGGTGACCATGAAAGACCACCTCAACACCACCGAGCAAGCGCTGGCCGCCCTACGCGCCGACTACGAGCGCCAGTTCCAGGCGCAGCTCCAGCGCGCAGCCAGTAGTCCCCAGCAGGGTCCTGCTGCCGCAGCTGCTGCTGCTGCCCAGCCGGTCGTCGTGGCGCCGCGCGCGTGGCCGCAGGCGCTGATCACGTGCCCGCCCTCGATCGCGTGGCCGCCCGACGCGTCGGCGCCCCCGGCGGAGGTGCTGCAGGAGCTGCCCTTCCTGCGCGAGTACCCCGACTTGACCCACCTCACCGTGCCCGACTTCCGCTTCCCGGTGGCCGTGTGTTCCCTGGCGTCTGTCTTTGACGCGCGGCCGCCGACCATCATCTACGTCAACGCGGCCATGTGCCAGCTCAGCGAGTACTCCTGGGTGAGCTGCTCCCCTTTTTCTTCTTCTTCTTCTCCTGTTCGTCCTCAACGATGCTGATCCCCCAATCCGGAGACGTTCTATTTTTTCTCTCTTTTTATATATCTCGCTCTGCGTGCTGATCACGGGAGAGCTGGTTTCTCGTGTAGAATCAACTGCTCGGCGAGCCGATGACCAAGCTGGTGGTCATGCAGGAGAAGAAGCGCCGCCAGTTGAGCCCCAACTACATCAAGCGGTACGTACTTCTCGGCCGAGAGTGTGTCCCGACTATGTTTGTTTTTGTCCGTTGCTAGGCAATCAATGTTTAAGGTGTGGAATTCATGGTATGCGTGGCTAACGGAATGCGTGGAATGCTGCGTAGCGAGCCAAAGACGTTGAGCCCAAAGATGCAGTTCAACCACCTCCTGCGCACCAAGAGCGGCCGTCTCCTGCGCTCCACGTCCGACGCCATCCAGTTCTTCTACGGTGACGGCGGCTGCGTGCGTCCTCCTTTTCCTGCCTTTTTCGCGTGAACTGTCCACACGTCGAGCTGACAACCAAAACGGAACAGATGAAGCACTTCTTGATGAACGTGTTCGAGTGGGAGGCCGGTCAACTGGGCGAGGGCGAGGAGCTCGATCGCTGGGTGGCCGTCGTCGACCCGCCACGCGGGCCGCCGCTGGCCTGCGTGCCCTTTGACACCGCGGTCTTGGAGGCCGAGGCGGCATCGTCGTCGTCGTCGTCGTCGTTGTCGCTGTCATCGTCAAGCTACCCGGCGGCCGTGTACTCGCCCACGATGGAGCACATCCTCGCGAGCCTCCTCGAGTCCTCCGGCCGCCACATCATCGCCTCCCCTTCGCCGCCCTCGACTCCGTCCTCCTCTGCGTCCTCCTCGTCGTCGGCCTCGCCGAGCCTCACCTACTCTTCGTCCGCCGTCACGGCGCCGACGACGTCGTCGTCTCTATCTTCATCTTCCTCGTCAGCAGCTTCTTCACCAGCATCCTCATCCTCCTCATCATCCTCATCGACGACAACAATGATGGCGTCGAGCGCACTGCCGTCGTCGTACATCCCGCTCTACGTGGGCCCCGACGCGACGAGCCGGTTCGGCATGAACTCGCCCCGGCCGCCACCAGCCGGGCCGGCCGCCGTGGGCGACCAGACCACCGCCAACTTGGCGTCGCCCTTTGCCGCCGTCTCGACGCCCTCCTCGGCGTCGTCGTCGACCTCACCTGTCGTGCCGACGAGGTCGCGGTCGCCGCCATCCACCGCGCCCGGCTTGAACAATACGAACGGCCGGAGCGGCGGCGGCAGTTCGACGTGGCCCTTGTAGCGTTAATCCAGTATTTGATAAAATAGAAATAAATATAAAGAAAAATAGATAAATAAATAAATTATATTTATCGAAATTGCCATCAGGCTAGTCCTCCCACTCGAGCCCGTAGCTGTACGACAATGACAACAACAACACAACAGAGAGGATCAGCGGGACGGCTGGCTCAACAACATGAACATGCTCAACAACAAACCGTTTGTAGAGGTCACGGGTGAGGAGGCCCTCGATGGTGGCCAGTCGGCCCATGAGGGCTTGCGCGATGTCTTTGAGCTCGTTGTACTCGTGCACGCGCTCCATGTGCGCCTCGATCTCTTTGTCGTAGGCTCTGCAGTGGCGGCGTGGTGTGAGAAAGTGCGTGCGTGGCGACGTACGACGCAAGAGCTGGGGCCACGCACGTCTCGTTGACAGAGTACTGGGCGATCTGGGCCTCGAGCTCCACCAGGCGGCTGCGCAGCGCCGTCAGCTCGGCAGCGTGGTCGCCCGCAGTGGTGTCGACCGGTGTGGCCTCAGGAGTATGCCAATAGACAAGCATCTCCTGACTCCCGTCACCTGCCCCAAAGCAGACAGCCTTGGCCCGCCTGCGCACACTCTCAGTTATAACTTGAGTGGACTTGTGCCCAGTGCGTAAAACAGAGAACCAATTCAAAGATCTATGCGTACAACTGCCTTCGCTCAGTGAGGCTGCTGAGAATCAGCTCACCCTCTTGATCTGAAAAAGAACATGCTGCGCATATTTCCTGCCGTGAGCAAGGACGAGCCGTAGAACGAATGAAGGCAATTACAGCGGCGTGTCGCTCATCCATGCAAAAGGGTCGGTAAGCGAATAAGATATGTGCAACAAAAGGTTGGGCGCCGCCCGGAATCGAACCGGGGCCTCTCGCACCCTAAGCGAGAATTTTACCACTTAACTACGGCGCCTTCACATGCGTGCCCTCAGCTTAGACCTTGGATTTTTAAAAAGCCTTGTTTGGCTGCTTTTCTTGTGCTAAAAAATGTTCATCTTGGTACGCGCCCGGTGGGGGTCGAACCCACAATCTCTTGATTAGAAGTCAAGCGCCTTTCCATTAGGCTACGGGCGCACGTCCACCAATCAAGGCTGGTACACCGCGATCCGTGGATGCAGGCTGTTCTTGGTTGCTGATGTTGTAGCTCTCTGCCCAACCTGCACGCGGGTTTACTGGCGAAAGGAGCAAGTGCGCTTGAGACTAGATGTGTTGTGATTTTAGATTTATAGTGGAGAACGAATAAAGACAAGACTCCTTAGTAGGCCTCCTGAGGAGCACCGACGGGAGCCTCGGGCTTCTTGGCGGCACCCGTGCGCTCGTTACCCCGCTTCTCACGCCTGTCGCCCCTCTTCTCGCCACCCTTGAAGTCACGCCTCTGCTGGAAGACGGGCTTGTTCGAGGGCAGGTTCTCGAGCGAAACGACCTGGACGCCAGCAAGGTCCGAAAGGCCGATCGACTTGAGCATGTCCTTGGTGTCGGGATCAATCTCAATGGTCTCAACGTGAAGAGCCGAGACGTCGGGCACGTAGTTGTCCTTCCTCTCACGCTCCTCCTCCTGGAGCTTGAAGGAGATACCGCGGACGGGGCCCTTCTTGATACGCTTCATCAAGTGGGTGACGAAACCAGCGATCTTGTTGCGGAGACGCTTCGAGGGGATGGCGGCAACCTCATCGCAGATCTTCTTGTTGGTGTCGAAGTCGAGGGTGAGACGAGGGTAGTACTTCTCGATCATGAGGCGCGCGGCCTTCTTGACGGTCTTGGTTCTGACGCGACCCTACAGATAGAGGACGGCGTGAGAAGAAAATTTTGCATTGGCGGCAAATTGATGGTTCATAAATGGCGAAGATTAACGGCACATCAAGGTGCCGATCTAGCTCAAGAAAAGGCGGTGCCACGACAAACAAAAAGGTTCATGGATCAAAAGGGGCGGTCGCACATACCATATTTTCTGATCAGACCGACAGGCGATGGGGGAGGAGGAAGAAAGAGAAAGGAGGAAGCATGTTGGCGCCGACCGATTTTGCCCGGCAGCACAGGCTCTGGTCGACATCAATTGCGTCACCTTAAGAGGCAACGAAAATAAATCAATTATCAATAATTATTTTGGTGCAAGTAGTAGAAGCTGTGCTTCGCCTGGCGGTTCTGCTGCTGGAACGACTGGGTTAGCTGCAAGGCGAGATTCAACGTTGTTCGCCTGAACTCTAGTGGACGTGATCGCCAATTTTTTTTTAAGTCAATCGCGATGGCAGGCCTAAGCAGCCTCCAGGAGGGTCCCATCCAGTTGCAACAGTGGCGCAACCAGTGTAAAAAGGAACTCACCGGTTTGCTTGATGCCATTCGCGTATGGCCCCTTCCCGAATTTGTCGTTGTTTTCCGTGTTGCTGAGGAGATTGATTGGCTTCTCTCTGCCCTGGTGCAGGACATGACGGGGCGCATCGCTTTGGTCATTGATCCTAAAGTGTCCGGTCCGTTGTCGCTTGTGGTCGAGTTCTCCACCCTGCAGACCTATGGCGTGGAGAAAATTTATCTGCTCCAGCCGTCCGTCTCCTCCCTCCAGACCGACTGCGAACACATCGTTTATCTCACCAGGTGCGACTCTTCTTCTCCCTTACCACTGCACCAGACTTTCTTCCCCTGGTCCCACACGGGCGCTATTAATTATTCATTATACAATTTTATTTATTTATAAAATAATAAATGGGGCTATGCTTTAATTGTCTTAACAATTTTCGGCAGGCCGTCTATGACGTGGATGAAGACGATCGCCGAGCACGTTCAGCTCTACCAGAAATTGCAGCCTGCGGAAGAGGGCCAAGCAGATGTCGTCAACGCCGGGTCTGCCCCGCCGTCAGGCCCCGGGGCACCTCCCTCGAAGCACTTCTCGGTGGTGTTCATCCCGCACCGCTACGTCGTGTGCGACCGCATCCTAGAGGAGGAGGGCGTGTGGGGCCTCGTCGACATCCACGAGTTCCCGCTCCACCTGGTCCCCTTTGAGAACGACGTCCTCTCGATGGAGGCCGAGCACAGCTTCCGCGACGTCTTTCTCGTGCGCCACTTCGTCGCCGTCTCGCCACCATCATCCCCAAGCTAGCGGCTCATCACGCGTGTGTCGTGTCGTGCCATGGGTGTCGTGCGTGTCGTGGTGTGTGGGAGCAGGACGGGGACACGTCGCTGCTGTACTATGCGGCCCGATCGCTCATGAAATTCCAGCAGATGTTCGGGCACATCCCCAACATCAAGGGCCGCGGCGTGCACGCCCAGGCCGTCGCCGACATGCTCCTCCGCTTCACGCGCGAGGTTCCGCGTCCACTCCCGCGCGCGCGCATGCACGCATGCGTGTTTGCGGACAGCCGCCTGATGTGTCACCCGGCGGTGACGTGCGCAGGAGGCCGCATCACGGAAGCGAAGGGAGCTGCGGCAAGGCGGGACGCCCGAGGAACCGCTACCGCAGTACATCAACACTCTCATCCTCCTCGACCGCACGGTCGACCCACTCACGCCCATGTGCACCCCGCTCACCTATGAAGGTGCGCCCGTGCCCGCATACGCCGCGTGCATGTGTTCGCTTGGACTCACGCGCGCGTGTCGTGTCGTCTCGTGCGCCGGAGAGCAGGGCTGGTGGACGACGTGTTCGGGATCAAGAACTGCAAGATTGACGTCGACGACGTCGTCATCAACCCACCCAAGGAAAAGGACCGTCCACCAGAAAAGCCGAGCGCGCCCAAGACCGTCAAGATCCCACTCAACTCCAGCGATCGCCTCTTCTCCGTACCTACTCCCCCCCCCCCGCGTGTGTTCGCGTGTGTGCGCGCGCGTGCTCTGATCGATGCGCGCGCAGGAAATTCGGGACATCAACTTCAGCGCGCTGGGTCCATTGCTGCACACCAAGGCCAAGGCCATCGACAAGAACTACAGCGTACGCCAAGCTTTATGGCTGGCGTTCTACACATGCGCGCGTGCACGGAATCTGACGGTGACGTCATGCCAACGTGGCACACGTGTGCGCGCCCCAACAGGAGCGGGAAAAGGCCAAGAGCTTGCAGGAGATCAAAAAGTTCGTCGCCAAGCTGGGCGTCCTTCAGCAGGAGCACCGCTCCCTCCAGATCCGTACGCTTCTTCATTCTTATTTGTAGACAATCCTCCTCTTTCTAAATTGTTTTGTTTTTGATTTCGACGCACAATGCAGACACGAACCTGGCCGAGCGCATTTTGCAAATTACCAAAGAAAACGATTTCCGAAAGCGCCTCGAGTTCGAGCACCGTGCGTGGCCGCCCTGCCTGCCCCGCTTCACTCCGCTCCAATGAGTAACATTCCGTGTCACTGTGTGCGTGCGTGCGTGAAGGGCTGCTTTCGGGGGTGGACACGGGCGACACGCGGTACCTGGAGGACTGCATCGCGCGGGGCGAGCCCATGGACAGGGTCCTGCGCCTCATGTGCCTCCTCTCCTACACCACGGGCGGCATCAAGCCCAAGCTCTTTGATTCGCTTCGCCGCGACTTTCTCCAGGTGCGCCACACGACACACGCCACATGACACACGCGTGTGTGTGTTGCGTGCTAAGCTTAAATGTGGGGGGGGGGATGGGGAACAGACATACGGGTACAACCACATCGCGACGCTGAGCCACCTGGAGCAGATCGGCTTGTTCAAGCGGTACGACGGGGCGCCCCCGTACGGCTCCATCAAGAAGGCCCTCCGCCTCATCGTCACGGACGTCGACGAGAAGGACCCCAAGGACATCGCCTACGTCTACTCTGGGTTCGGACTGTCCACAAACCCCGTTTTCTTTGTCGACAAGATGGCTTGCGGCCGCAGACTCGTGCTCACACGATGACGTGGTGGTTTCCTGTCCCGCGACACGCACAGTTATGCGCCGCTGAGCGTGCGGCTGATCGAGGCCGCGGTCAAGGGCGAATGGCAGCTCAAGGACCTTCGCAAGCTCAAGGGTGCGTGTGTGCGCAAGTGTGTGCGTATGTCTGTGCAATTGACTCATGCGTGTGTGGTGGGCGGGAGCAGACCACGTCGGGCCCGTGTTCGAGTACGCGGTGTCTCTTGACGCCACGAAGACAGACGTTGATGCCAAGGGCGGCGGCGGCGGCGGCGGCGAAGCGACCGAGGCCGACCGGCCGACGACGCCCAAGCCCGGCGACGATCCACAGGGGCGGTCCAGCGGGCCGCTGTCGGGCTCGGGCGCGGGCTCGCGCACGTCGGTCCCCGTCCGGGACGCCAAGCGGCGGAGCGAGTCCGGCAGCGCCATGGGCGGCCTCGTCCGGGGCGGCAGCGACAGTGCGTGTTCCACCGCACACATGCTGCACGCACAAGCCGCACACACGCGCGCGTGCGGGACCTGACGAGTGTGCGCGTGTTGTGTGCAGTGGTGATGGGCACGCTCGGGGTGCTGGGCGCGGCGACGACGGCGACAACGGCCGCCACGCTGAGCGCGATGAGCACCATCACGCCCGTCATCACGGGCGGCCTCGTTGGCGGTGGCGGCGCCTCGTCGGGGGCTCAGCCCGTGGCGCCCACTGGCCCGACGCCCGTGGTGCTGGTCTTCTTCATCGGCGGGTGCACCTACACGGAGATCGCCGCCCTTCGGTGGCTCTCCAAGCAGCCTGGCACGTGCTCTTATGTTTTCGTTTTGTTGGTGCACAAGTGCTGGGTTGGCTGACTTGACCTGCAGGAAGCGCGCGTTATGTGATCGCCACGACGAAGCTCATCAATGGAAGCTCACTGTTGGACGATCTGGTGGACCACCTCTGAGAACACAAAGATTTCCTTTTCGGCCCGAGCAGAACCAAAAATAGAAAATAGTGTACGCGCCCGGTGGGGGTCGAACCCACAATCTCTTGATTAGAAGTCAAGCGCCTTTCCATTAGGCTACGGGCGCAGCTTATCTGTTGGAATGAGTTTTACCTATAAAATGATACGCCAGGAACTCGCGTGGACTCTGGGCTGCCCACTACACGACCGTAACTCACCTCAACAAAGGGGTCAAGCAAAGGTGCCCAACAGGCCGCAAACTCGGCTGCTTTCCTGAAAGTAACTACCAGATACTTGCGGTTGGCACCGGATATCGATCCTGCGCAAGTCGTTCAACACTCTCAGGCTTTCCGCCGAAGGGGCGGCGAAAGGAAAGCAATTTCTCCGGTTTCTGCTATGACGACGCGCACACCACAGAAAATCTGTCAAATCACCAGCCGTGACGCCCGCGCTGAGGCTGTGGCAAAGAGCGGAAAAAGACGCGACCTTCCACGCGAGAAGGGCCATGGCACGGCGGCAGGTACAGGTCTTTGTGTGTCCCGAGAGCACTCGACTTCAGGGTATAAATGCACTTCCCAGTTGCGGTCATTCCCTTTCATAAACCAGACCAACACCGCGCACTCAACCTTACAACCACCTCAACATCGAAACAAAGATGTCGAACCAGCAACTCAAGAAGGAGGACGTCTCGACCGTGACGGGCTACAAGGACAAGCTCGTCGGCGGCGTGAAGGAGACCGTCGGCAACCTGCTCGGCATGGAGAAGATGGAGCAAGAGGGCCACCAGCAGAAGCAGAAGGGCGAGGCCGAGCTCAGGGCGGCCATGGCGCAGCAACGCGCTCTGGGCGACCGCTCCCGCGAGCAAAAGGGCAAGGGCCGCATGATGGGCGGCGATAAGGGCGAGCAGCTCAAGGTCGACTCCTACATCTTCCTCAAGCGCCAGGCCGTCCTCTCTGAACTCGAGCGCCTGGGCGGCTTGGAGCGCGACATGCTTCTGAGCCACCACGTCGAGACCCGCGAGCCCGACATGAGGCGCCTCTTCGCCGAGAAGCCGTTCAAGCTCAGGCGGATCGACATGAAGCCTCTCCTCAACGACATCCGCGAGCGTAGGACGAGGAGGCCTCTGGTCCACGTCGAGACCCTCGAGAAGGGCCTCATGCGCTCCATCAAGCTCCAGAAGAACGAATTCCAGCTCAAGCGCGACGAGCGGCGCCTGCCCAACCTGTGGGCCGACATCAAGCGGGGCGACAACCAGCGCCGCCTGAAGCAGGTCAACAAGAAAGACATGAACGACCGCTCGGCGCCCAGGCTCGACCTCTTCAAGAAGCTCAAGATTACGCACCAGCAGCACAACGTCCTGCTCAGGGAGATCGCGGCGCCGCCCAGGCTGAGGAAGGTAGAGACCAAGGACAAGACCAAGCCCAACCTCTTCTTCGACAAGAACGTCCACGTCCACAAGCTCCAGATGGCGCCGCTGCTGAACGAGGTGCGGAAGGGCGTCAACATCAAGCACGTCGAGACCAAGGACAGGTCCAGGCCCCTCATCGAAAAGGACCTCCACCTCAAGAAGTGGGACAAGCAGGGCTTCCTCGCCGAGGTCCGCCAGGGTACCGAGCTCAGGCACGTGTAAAGCACGTACCATCAAGCACGACTTGAATGCCTCTCGCCACCAACACCACGGGCGCAAACGAATCCATATGGGATGTACCAGCTTTTAATCACTCTCTCTTGCCTTTTCATCTTTTGTCGGATGTACATAAACAATAGACATCGACCTCTTCTTTTTTCGTACTCCTTTCGAGTAGAGCCTTCTTTCCTCTTTGTGTTTGAAACAATTTCCACCGTGGACTGATGTCCCAAACCTGATGCCCCAAACAGAAAAGTTTATCTGTGCAGATAGTTAGAGAGAGAGAGAGGAAGGGTGATTGGGATTTATGTACACACACCACATGTTGTGGCCTGAAAGCAACGGAGAAACTAAGCGACAAGAGACAAAGAGAGAGAGAGAGAGAAGAGGCAGGAAAAGGAGAGAGATGAGAGAAGGAGGGAGCAGGTTGGGCTGAATCCTTGTCCCACCACAAAAGAGACAAACCCAGAGGGGGAGCTCGTGATCAGACAGCGCTCTGGCTCGACTCGTCGTGGGCGCGGGTGCCGCTCCGTGTGCTGGCCTGGGACGGCTTCCGCCGCCTCCGCGCCGCTGTCATCACGCGGCTCCACTTGGACGCAGCCGTCGGCACCGCCTCCGACGAAGATGAAGACGGCGAAGTCGCGCTGCTGCTCCGCTTCCTCGCGCTGCCCTTCTTCTTGTTCTTGTTCTTCTTCGTCTGTTCCTGCTGCTGCTTCTTCTTGGCCTGCGCCTCCTCGGCCGCGGCACGTTTGCGGGCCTTGACGATGTCGTCGATCGTGTCGGGCTCGTACTCGTTGCCGTCGAGCTGCTCAAACTCGGCCACGAGCTCCTCCCACAGATTGGCATTAAGCTGCAGCTGCTCCCACTCTTCATCATCGTCGTCGTCCTCATCGTCTTCATCCTCATCTTCGCCAACCTCGATCTGGCGGCGGCGACCGAGCTCGACCATCTCCATGCTCTCCGCCTCTTCCTCCCCGTCCTCATCTTCATCGTCCTCGCCGTACCACTTGGCGTAGACGTAGTCGCAGCCGAACGAGACCAACAGGCCGCACATGATCCCTCCGAGGAGCGATCCGATGATCGTCCCGCCGCCTGGTCAAGCACAGACACACACACGCAGGTGCGAGCGAGTGAGTGCGAGTCCGACTCAGGCAGCCCGATGGGCGGGGCGAGGTGGCGCGCGAACCGGGCTCGATGATGGTCCCGATGGTGCCGCCGGCGATGGCCCCCGCGTAAGCTGACGTGTTGGATGCGAGGTTCACCACCGTGCCCCTGTTTGTGCGTATGTCAGGCCACCAAAGGAGATGATGATGGTGGGGGTGAAGGGATGCATTGGAGGGAGGGAAGGGAGGGAGGCGCACTTGATAAAGTGGCGGAGATCGAGGCCACGTTCGCCATTGACGCGCCAGATGCGGAGGAAGAGGGCGAGAAGGTAGATCTCCTCCACGAGGAAGGCCACCAGCCCGCTCAGCATGTTGGCCTTGGCGATCAGCTTGGCCGAGTTGATGGCCGATATCGCCGCCACCTGCCGTGGGTTTGTCGTGGGTTGTCACCGTCAACACGATGATCCAATGGTGAACACCATCATCGACTCTGGAAGTATGGATGTGAATGATGATGATGATGATGAGGAAGGAGGAGGAGGGCAGACCTGGCCAATGTAGGTGGAGGAGTGGATGAAGAAGTGGGAGGAGAGGTAGGACTCGACTGAGTTGAGGCGCAGGAACAACAGCACGCGCGAGAGGGCCAGCTGCAGGCACGCGGCCATCATTAAGTTCGCCTCGCGCGACGCCGTCACACCTGCTCCGCCAATTCGAGTCAACTCAAATGATAAAACAAGAGAGCAAAATATTTGGAACTCAGCAAATAATTGACAAAATAATAGTAATAAATAAAATAAAAATAAAAACGAAATGACGAACCGAGGACGGCGAGGGACTTTTGGAGGAGGGTGGCTGCGCCCTTCTTGCTCGCAATGATGGCGCCCGTTTTTCCGCTCTGCGTAAATGTAAAAGAAAGGATTAATCATTCATCAATGTGTAATTAATTTAAGGTCTTGTCCCACATACCGCGAGGCCGTGTGCGACCACCATGGCCTTGGCCTGCTTCTCCAGGCACTGCTGCAGCGCCGACGGCAGCTCGCCCGTCCCTGCGAGTGGTGGTGGCAACGGTGAGGCGAGGTGAGGAATGTGAAGCAGGCATGAGAAGGAGATGGGGAGGAAGAGGGTTCTACCCGTGGCGAGGACGTAGCTCTCGACGTTGGTGACACGCCACCGGCGCCTCTTCTTGCGTCGCCCGCCATCGAGCTGGTTGACCCACTCCTCGGCCTCGTGCAGTCGGCTCATGACCCGCTTGTGCCGCTGTCGCTCCTCCTCTTCATCCTCCTCGTCCACCCGCCACCCGTCCTCGGCATCCTCCTCGTCATCTTCTTCCTCAGGGTTCTTCTTCGCCTGGTTCTTTTCGCCCCTGTTTCCTGATGTGACGTCATCATTGGCCGCTCGGAGGAGGCCCGCCTCGCACGTGGCATAGGGGCGCGAACGCGAGCGCGGCCGGCCGCTGCGAAGCTTGGCCGCGAGCTCGAGCGTGCGCGTGCGCTCGATGAAGCGCCGCGTCTCTGAGTCCTGGAGGAGCTGAAGCACCTCCTCCTCATCTTCCATCTCCATTTCGGCCTCCACTTCGTCCTCGCCCTTTTTGCTCTTCTTCTGTTGTTGCTGCTGCTTGGCCGTTGCCGTCGCTGACTGTTCCCGCTGCTTGGCCCGGCGCTGCTTGCGCGATCGCTGGCGCTTGCAGATGGCCATCTCCACGCAGAGGAAGGACCAGTCGTCCCGCACGTCGCGCGGGGGCGTGAGCTGCTGCATCTCGACCTCGACCTCGGCCTGGGCCTGAGCTTCGGTCTCGGCCTGAGTCTCAGCATCGGTGCGGCCGGGCACAGAGTTCATGAGCGAGTAGAACGGGGACGTCCCAAAGAACTCAATGAGGCTCTGTTCCAGAGACGGCTGCAGCTGCGGCAGTACCACCGCTGATGCGTCCTGCTCGTCCACCTCCTTCTTGGCCTCCCCTTTGCTGTTGTCCTGGTGGTGTTCCCACTCATCGATGATGATGAGGTCGCTGTTGGTGAGCCGGCGAGATGACGGCGATCGCCCGGTCACTGACCGCGGCGGCTTCGTCTCAGCAGCTTCACCATGATGGGTTGTGGAGGCGCCCTCATAGTCTTCGACGAGGGCCGCTTCGGACACGGCGCCCTCGTAGTCGCTCCGCTGGCGGGTCGTTGGGGTGAGCACGGCCTCGGCCGTCCGCGGCTTGCCGCCTACCTGCTGGTCATCGGCGGCGGCGGCGGCGGCGACTTCTTCGTCATCGACTTCAATGTCGGCCCCGAACGAGTCGGGCGAGAAGAGGAAGCGCAGAAAGACCTCATGATTCACCAAATAGGGATTCGCTGCACACAACATGACGTGACGTCAGCAGGAGGCAGAGTGACGCCAGCAACCAAGCTCTTGGCGCAGGCGTACCAAAGACGGCCTGGAGATAGGCGTCGAGGAGAGGCATGCGCGTCTCGGCGAGGGCCAGCCGGCTGGCGTCGTCCCAGCAGAACTGCTTGCCTGGTAGCGGCGGCAGGCGGAGGCTCTCGTACCCGCCCTCGTCGTCATCGCTCTCACCACCATCATCGACGTCGTTGTCATCGCCCTCCTTAGCCGCCCCGGCTTCGTCGAGTTGGTCGCTGCGCTTGGGCGTTTGCTTGGGTTTGACGTAAATCCAGAGGTCGTCCTCCAGTTGAACTTCGTCGATGCTGGGCCGGCGCCCATCTGACGCGGAGGAAGAGGCTCGCGAGCGCGAAGAGGGAGTGGAGGAGGAAGAAGTGGTATCTCTTGGCGGCCGAGTTGCCAGGGAGGAATCCTTCTCGAGCTGCCGCATGAGGTTATCGCGGCGATCGAGCTCAGCTTCAAACTGGCGCTTGGCCTGGCGCTCCTTGCGCGTAGAGAAGAGATTGCGAATGCGATCGTCCAATTGCAGGAATTCGCTGTAGCTTCGCTTTGTTCGGTAGCTCTTGATTCCGCCCGCTCCTTCCTCGTCTTGATGGGCACCTGCTGTGGCTGGACGGTGCTCGTGCGTGTCGAAGCAGATTATGTACTTGACTTGGCGAGATCGACCGCCTGGCTCGATGGGCACAAGGTCATAGCCGATGATCGAACCGCGGAAGGGAGCGGAGAAGAGGATGCGCCGAATGGAGAACATGAGACGATACTCGGCGAAGTCGATCTCAGCAATGCGCTGGGTAAGCTCCTTGTGCTGGCTTCGCAAACCCTTTGGTACGCCATTGTCCTCCGCTGCGCCCACAACGCAAGGTGTTTGGAATTGCGTGTAGGTCTCCGAGTACGTCTGAGGCTCGTTGACTACGAAGTGCAAGAGGCGCAGCTGTTTGCAGAAATCGATCGTCTTCGAGAAGTCCTCATCGTTTGCTGATGTCGTGTTGCCCATGTATACGTGGATTCGATCGCCAGTCAAATCACAAATCGCTAAACATGCGAACTTGGAATTGAGGAGTAGAAAGAAATATAACCGCCTTACCAACGTCTATCAAATTGCTCCTGGGGGGTGGGCTTTAGCTGCTCCCTGCTCGTATCTTGTGTTGGCAGTTTTCCAGTTTTTAGCGCCAGCTATTTCGCAGGAAATGAAAGCAAGATATTCCCCGTGAAAAGTCAATGCTGGTCAACGTTCCTGACTAGGGGCTACCGTTCTCAGAGCACTGTCGGTGGTTGTGCAATTTACAAGTGAACAACAATGCTTCTCCATTGCCGCCCGCCTTGCCATTGCCCTCCAATGCCCTGTCACCTTCAAGCGATTGGTCAAGGTGGCCATTATCAGCCCATGTAAGCTAGTTCAAAAAGTGAAGCTGGATTAATATTGTGATAGTTTGTTTTTTTATTTTCTTTATTTTCTTGCCTTTTTTTTCTATCTTTGGGCTTATTTGCTGTACAAGAAAGCGCACTTGACCACAGTGGACTCTTGACACTAGACAACTTGAAAAACATTTGCTGTACAGAAGATGTTTGTTTAATTTTAAAAGCAAAAAGAAAAAGAAAAAGAAAAAGAAAAAGGAGAAAGGTTTAGTCGTTTTCCTCCTTGTCCCTGAGGAAGAGGATGTGGTCGTTACGCTTGCCCTCACCCCCGTTCTCTGGGTCGTAGACGTACTGGTAGAACGTCCCGTCCTGTCCCACCACTGCCAGCACACAAACAAATTCAATTTCAGCTTCCGTTGAGGCAAAGCGCGGTGTAAGGAAATGCGAACCGACGACTTGGTTGTTCTCCTTCCCAAAGGCGCAGATGCTACGCGGCACCGTCAGATGCAGCTGTGCGAAGCTGAACTCGGAACCCACCTGCACGAGCGACGCAAAGTTAATTACACTCTTAACCTCTAAACGTTGTGGTCAATCAATTCAATGAATGAAAGATTGTTTGTTTGTTTTGGCGCCACGTACGTAGTCGTCAAGTGACGAGGGAAGAAGTCCAAGGCCGCCCATGAAGCTGAGCCGCGACTTCTGCGCCTTGGCCGACTCGCTCCCGCTGTTGTTGGCTGAGTGGAAGATGTGCACCGTGCCCTGCAAAGAGATCAAAACAGCAAGCACTTGAGAATCGGAAACACGCGTGCGCGCGGGGAGGGGGAAAGGCAGCCAAACCCTGTCGGAGGAGACGCAGAGCCATTTAGAGTCGCTGGAGAAGGTGATGCAGTTGATCTCAGCCTTGTCCTTGCCCCGCCGAAGCTTGGCGACCTGTTCGCCCGTGCTCGTGTCCCACACGCGGATCACTGTGCCCTGTTCCGAGGCCGTGGCGAGGCGAGTGCCGTCGAGGTTCAGCGCCAGGCAAGCGAGGGGATTGTCGTGGGCCTTGATGGGCGTCGATTTCTGTTTGTTATACATGATGAGCCACAACGTATCAACACGACATGAACAACATTAATAAGAAAAACGTACGTTGATATCGTTTAGGCGCAGGTGCACATAACCGGGTTTGAGGCCTGGGCATGCCAGGACCGTGTTGTTGGAGTCCGGACACAAAGCGATCAAGCCTACCGACGATACATAAAATGCCCATCAGCGAACGAGGTCATCACAAGCGCGGAAGAAGGAGAAGAGCAAATAACAACAATAATAAACAAAGTCAAGAAATAGTTCGGTTGCGAGGCGCAATAAAATAAGGAAGAAGAGGATTTACCCTTGGGGTTGGCTGTGGTTTCGATCTGGTGGACGAGCTGCAAGTCAGCAAAGTTGTAGACGTAGACCTTGTTCTCGAGGGCCACTACAATCTTGTCCCGCCGCAGCTTCACTCCTACAACGTGGTGTTGCGGGGTGAGGGATAGGCCAACCGCGGGAACTGGGCAGGGTACTAGTACCCTTGACTTCAGATCGGAATTCAAGCTCGGCCAGGCATTTGTTCTGATAGTCGTCCCAGATCATGACTTTGTTGGGTGGAAACTTCGGATTCTGACCGCCCCCGACAAGCGCAAGCAAGTTGGATCGAAAAAGCATTTCTACGATGCCGAGACCTCCACCGAAGTCTTCGAAGCGAGAAGAGGAAGGAGGAATGTGAGTGGAAAGAAATTGAGATGGGACCAGAAAAAACGCACCTCGTTTGAATCTGAGCTTGAAAGGATCAACATTCCAAATCTCGAAGCCTTCATCTGTGCCGATGGAGAAGCAGGAGTGATCCTGGTTGTAGCCCATATACAGCAGTTTGTTCTTTTGCTCTTTCGCCACCGACAGGGCCATGTTGATGGGAGGGATGTGGTAAAATGGATCTGCAAGTGGCAGTTAGCAAATCAATTACTACCACTACTTCTTCTATTGGCACGCACTTCGCTACTTGCAGTAAATCGCTAAAGGGGCAGAGGACCTTCGGCGAAAGTTGTCGTCCTGCACAGATGTCGATCGATGCGATTCGCGGAGCAGCTGTTGTAAGGAAAACCCACGGCGAAGAGCGCACAAAAATCAAAACCGCGCATGTCGCCAAGAATTCACATAAAATACTTGCAATACCGGCCGCTAGCCACGGAAGAGGCGAAGCAGGGAAGGAGAAGACTCAGTTTATGAAGAAGGAGAAGGGAGCGGCTGAGTCTAGCGAGAGGAGGAAACGCGTAAGCAGACGCGCTGTAAATCCCATGGCGACTACCACCACGGCTTGCTTGCCGTCGTTCAAAAAAGCTTCAAGCACATAAGAGCGTAAGTAGAGGGCCCTTTTGCTCAGCAGAAGGTGCAGTGCGCTCATGTACGAACCTCGCACGGCCATAATGTTGGAGATGATTACAAACACATCCAAAAAGGTGGAGAACAATTGCTGATAGTCCCTGCACGTAGGACGTTACAGACTATTCCCCTCCCCACGCTTCCTCATCCACGTACCAAACCATGAGGAAGATGTGTAGCGGCTTGCCGAACGAAGAGAGGATCACAGCCATAACCAGGTAGTTGTATTTGACGATCGCATAGTTACTTTTGGCCAGCAGTAGCCGGGCAGTGACCACCACGGCTACCAAGTAGGCCACATACTCGACCAACGTGAGACCCATCGTGTGCAGATACTGCTCATAGGCTAGCTGGTCGCCTGCGGTGGTTGTGTAAAAAAGGGAAAGTGCACCTGCATGATGGAGAGGAGGCATGTAGAGCTGTACCGAGGACAAACGGGTGGTTGAGGTCGCCGTGGCGTACGCTGAAGTACTTGAGGCCGGCCTCAAACATAACGTACACGATGCCAATCTTGATGCAATTGGCCTGGACCACAAGCAGTCAGTAGACTGCAAAGGCAGGCAACTGAGCGCGTGGAGCTCTCGCACGTCGATGGTGTGCTCATGGTATTTCATGCGGTTGAAGAGAAGATGGCGGTAGACCTGTGGTCGAAGAAGCAAGAGATCGAGAAAGATGATGACGAGTTCCAACTCTACGTACTTGTCCACCAATCGGTGGCATTGGTCCTGTTTGTTTGGCAAGTCGACTGATTAATTATGTTACCATTCAGAGCGGGATGTGGAGAGCACTACGCAGCGTGTTAGGCGTATGTTGCCCTTGCCTCCATACTCCTTATAAATGTCTGCCGCTGGTGCACCACACTCCACACAAATCATGCTGGCTGTTTCTTGCAGTGATCCATTTCCCAAATATTTCAACCTGTTTCTAAAATTCTTCTATTTTCTCATGCGCATTTTCTTGCGCATCAACTCCTAGGCGCAGGGCGCAGTATCTGACAACCAATCATGGCTGCTGGTCCCCTATCTCTCCCTCTCAACTCATGAGGTCATTTGAGGTGTGCGAGGAAGAGGCCAGAAACGGCCGATGCGCCACCTTAACGGCTTATCCGCGATGTGCTCTAGCTAGGAACGCGAGGTCCTGGCGCAAGGTAAGTCTATTTCTGACAACAGCAACCATGTTGTTTGGGTGTTTTTCATCATGGCGCGAGGCAAGGCTAGTTGAGCGAAGCGCTAAACGTAAGTTACAGGCTGGGTGAGACTTTACGTTGCCCTTTAACTTGAATAAGACAAGATCGCCACACAAATGAATGGTACGGGAAAGATGTGGGCTGCTTGCGGCCGAAATGCCAAGGTGCTGCGAATGGGCTAAGACCAAAACCGAGTGTAGAATGATCGCTTAGAGAGACTCCCACCTGGCGAACAACAACAACAACAGGAAGAAGACCACAATGGCGTCGACTGCGGCTACATGCAAGAGGCTCGAGCAAACCAGCCAGGTCGGAGGTCTGATCGCTCTACTTCTGTTCTTGGTGTCCGCCGTTCTGCTCATCGTGTCGTCTTCGCTCACAATCGCAAGCCGAGACACTTCGCTTGGTATCACCGGCGCCACGTCTGGCGCGTTCATCATTGTACGTGTGCCCCCTTTGGCGATGTGCCATGTGGAGACTGCTTGGATCACTCATTCTTGCATTGCGCGTATATTAGGCTGGAGGTGTTGTCACGTTCATTGCAGAGTACCTCCTCATGCGCTCCTTGCAGAAGCGAAGGGTCCCTGAAACAACCAAAGCAGCGCAAGGCACCATGGTTTGGTCGTCCTTTCCTATCACTGCTGGCACGTCCTTCAACCATCCAAACGGGGCGTCACAACAGCATTGCTGACAGTCCACCTGCAGGAGGAACCATCTACACCATTGGCTACGCCCTCAAGATCGGTCCTGCGGGTGCTCCTGGCCCAAGCATCATCGCCACCATCGGTGCTGCAGTTCTCCTCTACGGCCTCGTCAATCGCCTGCTTGTCATTCAGGTTTCAAGGCGAAGGCGCACCTTTCCCGGGTTCCTCCGGGTGACGGCCGGCGACTTCATTGTTGCTGGTGCGACTCATCTCTTCTTTCTTGCTCGACCCATTGCTCATCAATGACGTTGTTATAGGAGGCATCATGTTTTTGTTGACCAACATCATCTACATCATTGGTACGTTTTAACTGCACCATGATTAAATGATTATTAATACGTAAACCACAGGGACCAGATGGTCACTCACGCTTGGCGGTATCTTTGGCGTCATCGCTGGAGGTCTCTTCAGCACGGGCTTCGTCATTATGATGGTTTCGCTCACAATCGACTTTGTCAAGACCTCGTCGAAGCCACCGGAGCCTTTGCTCGGAGACAGAGAGTGAAAGTCAGATTGGGCTTTGGAGGTGGGGAAGTAGCCCTCTGGACCGCTGGTGTCCCTACAGAATAAAAGCTACCAATGTCTCGTCCACCCCAGCCACCATCTCTCCTTTCTGGCATCTTCATTCTTGAGAATGCATGGTAAGGGTCTATTGGAACGCCGTTGTAAATGAGCAACAAATCACAAAACACAGTTTATTCGCCACGATCGCGGTTTTCCCTGGTGGTATCTGGAGACGTGGGAGAAGGAGACGAAAGAGCGTTTAGTATCTCTTCCAGCTGCGCGTCGAGCTGTTGCTGGTCGCTATAATCCGGGCTGTCGGCTGAGATGAAACCATTTTGCACGTCATTGTCGTCTGGCTTCTCAAGTTGGTGTGGTGCGATTGTAGTTGAGGTGGCTCGTTGGTCCTCCCAATGGCAAAATGTGTGCTCACTCACCGACATGACCTGATGGACCACCGAGAGGCTGATCTGCCTCTGAGAGAGGAGAAATATGTGTGAGCTCTCTTCTTGTTGATTGCACCACAAGGACACCACGAACCCTTCCCTCTCGGTCAAACAGGAACTGGTGGCTGGAGTGGACTCGCATCAGCCGACCGTCCTTTGTGCCCACAAGCTTGGACATCAGGTCATACACGGGCCCGACGCTCCCAGACCGAGGCGGTGTCTGGTTCAAGAAGGCAGACAAAAGTCTGTTGGTCTCTGGGTGGATTCGGACCGGCGAACCCACAAGCTCGCCCTGCCAGCGATTTCCAGTGTTGGGTCAGTTCCGTGCGTGGCCTCGAGACAAGGATGTACATCGGGGACGATGGGGACAAACCAGCTGGTAGCCCACCAACCGGGCATAGCTGGGAGACACATAACAGTAGTACATCTCACCGGACGTGCTCACCGAGACCACCGAGAACGGCTTTCTGGTGTGCGACGCCACGAGTTAGTGCGACGCACGTCACGATTGTTCGGTGCGGGCGGACGTGCGTGAAGTCTTGCAAGAGCAGCGGTTGTGCAGAGTCGTCGTAGGCCGCAAGGAAGGGCAGAACGTGCTTGATGGGCGACCCATGATAGGGTTCGATCGGCATGCGTACTTGCAGCGTGTCGGACGCCTGGCGCAAGGCGAGTTGTGTGCGAAGAGCGTCCATTTGCTGCTCGAACACGGTTTGCTGGTTCTGCAGCGAACTCACCCTTTCCACGAGGGCCCGGTTTTCCTGCCTCAGGCAGCGCACCTGCTCGACCAGAGCAGACAGCAGCTCGGTGGCAGACTGGTTGGCGCCCTGTTGTGGCTGCACATCGCCCCTGGTCATCTCATGGAAAGAACGTGGTGAAGCCTGTGAAGAGGCAGGAAAGATGGCACAAGAAGGGCGCTTCTCTCGCACAACTGCGGGTCGCCCGTGGGGGGAAGATGGAATGGTGTGGGCGACGGCCGGAGCAAAGGCAGCAGTTTCTGGTGCTGTGCGAAGCTTTTGTGGCCGTCCGCGCTTGCGGGAAAGGAGGAACTGGCACTGTACTTCCTTGCCCCACTCGACACACCGACGGCAGGGCTGTCTTCTGGCGGAGTTGAGAGGACTGGTCACCAGCTGCCGAAACACAAGCGCAACAAGGAAGAAGGTACCCGTCACAAGCTAGGTGTTGGTGGGTACAGGAAGTGCATGACTTTCTCAGCCGTGCCCTTTTGTGCTCGGCCATTTTAACGTTCTGAAAGAAGTAGGGGTTTTTGTAGTAGCCAAAATTCTTCGATTGGCAGACCCGAGCTTTAGCGTGACTGGCGTATTAGAGAGAGGCATAAGCCAATGGGCCAGAAGCTCCGTGTCCCGCACCAATTATTCAAAAAGGCCATGAATTGGGCCAAGCAAGTTCGCCAGCCCATCATGACGAGAGAAACGAGGGGGGCGCTGCTCATGGAGGTGTTGCTTCTCTTGTTGTCTCTGGTCTTAGCCACCGGTGACGCTTGTACTCTTCCCCTCTTCTTTGCCGCAGTTTGTTGTTTACAAGGGAATATGGTTCAGGGACGGTTTGTGGTCCGCCCGGCGTGTGCAACTTCACGCGTGTGGATGAGGCTTTGCTGGCCCTCAATGCCTCTGGGGGCGGCGTGCTCTCCATTGGCACTGGTCTCTTTGTGGACGAAAACTCAGTTGACCTCGGCGTCGACTGCACCTTGGAGTACGCCCCAAACCTGTGCAAAAGAAGCGTGTGGTGTGAGGCCAAATTAATTTTCATTTTCGCACCAGAGTGGCAGCAGGTGGGGTAACAATCCAGCTGGCCAACTCAAGCTCGAGTGGTTATTGGTTGCGTGTGCCCGGTTTGACAATCCAAGGAGGTCAGCTGTCTCTCGTTGGCGGTGGCATTGACCTAGGTTCACCCCTTTCCATCTCCTCCCTCCTGTAAAGCGTGCTGCATGTTGAACGTTTTGTTTGCCACAAGAACAGGATATCCAAGTAGAGTTTTTAATGTGTCAGCTCCACTGAACATCACTTCGCCCACCACCGGCACGTACCAAACCTCAAATGGAATGAAACCAGTGTGGCTAACTCATACATATCAATAGGAGTTACTATGGGCTTTGGTGGTCAGTTCTATCAATATCACCCTGTGTCCATATCATTGCTGGAAGATAGCACTACTGGTAACCATTCTCTCATCAACCTTACAAACATTCCTTTAACAACTAAAAGTGTAAAATGAGTGAAGTAGAGGTATTTGGAGTGGCCTTGGACCACAGCCAGTGGTTCCAGCAAGCCAACTTGTATGTTGAATGTTTTTCTGGCATTAACTGCACTGGTACAGACCACATTCACTAGGAAATTAGATGCAAAAACTAACATTTGTATGTGTATGTAACAAGCAATTCACATTGCAATTGCTTCTGATTGGTATCAATATGGGAATGTAAACCTCAACCTCAACACTGGCTTAGGTTAGTTTTTTTTCCTTTGATTTTATTTGAATTTCTTTTATATTATTGATTAATTGTGGAGACAGGTATTTTTATCTATTACATGTCTTCGTGGGTACAACAAGGCCAAGTAGACATCATTGTGAATAACTATACAACCGTGGGTGGTACCTAGCTTTCTTCCTTTGTGTTTTGGATTACTTTGCATGTGTTTAATCTTGTTTTTTTATTTTTTTATTTTTACTATTAGGAATCACATGTCGGCAAGCTAGTTGGCAATCAACTGGGCTGGTCAACGTAATTGTTACAGCAGGGTCTTATGGTTATGCTTGCTACTTGTTCTTTTGTTTGTTTGTTTGTTTTTTTTTAAATTTTGTTTTCTGAACAGGCATCCGTTTAAGTCAATGCAGCTGGGAGCAACAAGCACCAGCTACTATCTCAGTTGGTGATGAGACCGCGGGTACTCACCCCACAACTCCTTCCCCCGTCAACTACACCATGCTGACTCTTTGTTGCCCTGCGACCACATCTATCTCCCAACTGCAGGAATGCAATTGCAAGATCAAGCCGACTGGATACAAGAAAGCTTGACAACTATCCAGGTGGGCCATCAAGCCCTTGGCGTCGACAGTTTTCTGGGGTCAACTTGGCGGCAGAATGGACCCGTCACCATCACCATGAAGGGCAACAATTCCATTGGTACCAATCCACACAACGAACGTGCCTCGCCATAACTCGTTGTCCTCTCCCAAGGCTGCTGAACACTTGTCCCATCTTCAGGCGTTTCCTACAACTACGCCTATGCAACTCCTGCGGACTTCTTGTGGGAGGTGGGCGCCCCGGCCACGATCGTCGTGCCCTTGGCTGGCAGTGTCGGCGTGAGCAACCCCCAGAATAGCCTCATCAACGTCACCAGTCCCAGTGGTATGCTCAAGGTCGTGTGCAAGGAAGCGGGCGTGCTGGCCGTCGACTATCCGAACAAGACGCGGTGCTGCAGCCCATGCGTGGGCCCCTACAACTTGACCCTTCTCTCCTCCGGCGACATCGTGAGTACGTGTTGTTTTCTTTCACTGTTTTTCTCGAACTTCCCCCTTGCATGTTGAGGCTCAACAACATCTGGGAACCTGCGACGTGCACTACCACACGGTGATGCATAGGTACATGCGTCGCCCCGTCCCCTTCGCCGGTCTACTTTCGGTCGAACGAGAGCGCGACCGTGGTGGCGGAGCCCGTGCTGCAGTTCAACTACTCGGCCCCGCAGCTCCTCATCCTCCCCTCTGGTCCGTGTTTCCGCTTCTCCTTGCTTCCTTTCGTTCATCCACGGGCGGCCATACCAACCACGACACGTGGCGCACAGACAACAAGGGCGCGCTCCAGGAGAGCGCCGCTGTATCGCTGGCCCTTGCCTCCATCCAAGAGGTGCTGGGTGCCAGCACAGCAGAGGGCGAGGTGGTGGCCGAGGCGACTTGTACCAATGGCTCGTGGGCAGCCACGCCAGCCCTGTCGGTCATCAAGGGCGCCTCGCAGTCCTTCACCTACTCGTGCCAGCTCGTCGTCAATGCGACAAAGAAGGAGACCAAGGGAATGACGCTCGAGCTGCAGTTCGACCTGTTCAACAACGTGACCACCGTCGCGCTGGCCCAGCTGGTCAATCTGACCCTCACGCCCTCGCTCACCAAGCTGTCCATCCGCCTGCGCGGAGCATGGCCCTGGCAATCGCCCGCAAGCCGGCTCGAGGTCCGAGTGGCGATCAGCCCTTCTTTCTCCAGCGCCTCTTTGATCTCGTCCTCTTCCTTTCCTCTTTCGTCGGCAACGACCACGACCTGGCGGCTCCAGGGTCAAGCGCTGGCGTCGTCGTCGAGCGATCTCACACGAGAGACCACTGTGCGGCTGGTCGACGTGGTCGAACTCGACGGGGTGAATCGCGTGGGCCCTGCCTGGGTGCGAGCTTCACCAGTATCATCCGCGTTGGTGCTGTCATTCGGGCAGTTCAATGAGTCGATGGCCTATGATCCTGGTTTGCTCCTCCTCACGCCATCCAGCTTCCATGTCTCACTCATTCCATCGTGGTTTGTGTGTTTGTGTGAATGCTCCGACACGCCGAGAGCAGACTTTGGCGTCTTGTTGGGTTCCCCGGCCAGAGATGGCGGCGGAAGCGACAATCTGGGTGTAATCATAGGTGTGTCGGTGGCCGTGCCGGTTGCCCTTTTCGTCGTGGTTGTGGCGATCGCGGTGGGAGCCTTGATTCTACAAAGGCGGCGTTCAAGGGCGAGAAAACATGTGCGCCAGAGCTTGAGCGCTCACCACGCCCAGCTTTTGTAAGACTAGCGTAGAACAAAAAAAATGATTTTCTTGACGCTGCTGTTCCCGCGCTGATCTGCCAGTCCCTTCGAGCTGGCCAGCGGAGTAGGTCCGGCCGAGCCCCTTGTCGCTGCCGCTCTGCATAGTTGATGATGTGGCGGCTAGACCGACACTGTGGCCCTCGCGCTTCGCAGTGGTTGAGAACAGAGCAAACGATTTCATTTATTAATTTATTTGTCGCTCACAACCAGGGCTCAGGGTTGCGCACAAGACTGAACAAACACATCAACCAAAATAAATAAATAAATATATAAATAAAAAAGCTAAAAACCACACCAAAATAAAATGGGAACGGGACGACGTACGACACTGCCTCCTGGAGAGTCTTCCGGCAGCTTTCCAGGTTGGTGGCGCGCGTGCCTTGGGTGCAGAACCACGCATTGTAGTACCTGCATGTTCAGCATCATCAGCAAACAAAGAGGAGCCTGCTTTCATCACCATTACTAAAGGATGGGGGGACGGAGGCGCACCAGCTGCAGGTCATGAGCTCCTTTGTGCGCAACTTCTGGGCCACCGTCTGGCGAAGCTCTTCAGCTTGTTCAAGCGACGTCGTCGCGGCGTCCATTTTGTTGGCGCAAACAATCCCGCGGAGTTCGCCGTAGCGCGCCTCGCCAGCAACGCCGTGGAAGCGGCGGTAAACGTCCTCCACGCGATCGTACGTCTCGTCCGTCACGTCGTCATCATTCCCACCAAGGAACGGGATGAACTCGGTCGCGTCGACCATGAAGATGATGCCGTCCACATGCGCCCCGTGGAAGTCCTTCCCGTACCAGCCTGGTGCCACAGTTACGTGAAAAATTCAGGGACGTGTCCGGTGCGTGGCCAATGGAGCAATGCAGTCGAGGAGGAGAAGTGGAGACACCGACCAAAGGGGCGGCGGATCTCGAGGAGCACCGCCAGTACGTCCCCCTGTTGTTCCCCCCTGTTGTTGTGTCTGACGGGCACCACGACGATGTTGACGCCCGCGTCCACCACTTCGATCTGCCTCAGATCGGGATGGGCGTCCGTCGCTGTTGTTTCCGCGAGAGAGTGGAGGAAGGCGGTCTTGCCGCTGCCCTTCATGCCCGCCACCACGAAGCGCACCACTTGCTTCCCCTCTGCTGCCGCAGCGTCCGACTTGCCCCTGTGTCCCCAGAGAGAGACGAAGAGCATGAGGGCCCGAGACGAGCGCAACGCGGCCCCAGAAGGGGAAGGACGTGCCCGAGCTGCCACAGACGGAGCAAGGCCTGGTGGCGCGCAAACAGGGGCTTCCAGAACGGGCTTGTCCGCTGGGCCTCTCTCGCGTTCTCGCTCGCGTCGTCGTCGCTAGACTCCTCGTGAGGAAGAAGCTCCGTGGTCCGGTGCCAGGATTCATGCGTACGACCTACGTTGCGGTAATCATCGATATACTCCTGGTAGTCCCTACGCTTCGGCCGATACAACATATCGTAAAAGCTGTCTTCGGCCTTATCGGACGATGACTTGCACCAGAGCTCCTTCAAGGCCTACACCCGGTGATCAAGAATGAATGGCTTGGTCGTGGAAGCGACGGCGAAGAAGTTGACGTACAGCAGTCACATTTGGACAGGCGCGAGCGGCATCAGCCGACGAACTTCCAAACTCGCGCGCGAACGCCGCCGCCCACAGGCGCTCATCGCTTGCTGGTGGTGTGGCGTGAATAAAGCCCGCATGCGGGCAGAAGGAAAGAAAAAAAAACGAAGTGGGGGGAGGAAGGCGAGAGCTCCAGGAGTACCAAGACGGTGCCAGCGGCCGCAAACCAAGCTTGCGCGGGCGAGGCTCGCTGGTGGCAGTCGCTTTAACCACTGGAACACAATTTCCTCAGGTAGCTCCTCCATCTAGTTCGTGTTAATATTGTTCAACTCCGTCATAAAAATGTGTGTGGCATCGAACTAAATTAATGGAAAAGGCTACAAGAAAAGGACAGGGACGGGAAGCTGCACACTTGTGTGAAGGATGTTCAAGGGGTTTGGGCGCAAGAAGGACGACGGCAAGCCAGGCAGTCCAGGCCCCTCGAGCAAGAGCGAAGCAGCCCCAAGCAGCCCCAAGTCCGGCCCAACTGGAAAACAACGCCAGTCTCCACCATGTACAACCCCTCTCTTCCCATATGATGGTACTTCTTCTTTATTCTTCATTGGCCAACTATGCAGTGCCGAGCGGCAGCGACAAGGGGCTCGGCCGGACCTACTCCGCTGTCGGGCTGGCCGGCAAGAGCCCGCCACAAGGGGCCAAGGGCACGCCTCCCCCCTTGCACCTTGTCGTTTTTCGTTCTTACACGTCTTCGTTCTTTTTGCACCCTCAGGACGAGCAGAAACGTATGTCCGGACCAGTAGCCCAGCGCCCTTGGGAAAGGGCGCTACCTTCATCCCAACCGTGCGGCCGACCATGTCCTTGTCCATCGATCCCATGGTCCCAGCGCCCACGCGGCCAGGCGAGGACGTCTTCACGGCCAATCTTGCATCGGCGATCGCCGCCAAAAGCGCGCAGCGGCCCGCGGCTGCCTCGACGCAGCGGAGCCCTCCCGCTTCACCGCTCAGCGCCTCGGGCGGCACACCGCCAACAACAGCAACAGCAGGGACAGAGAAAGGGTCGTCACCGGTCCAGGCCGCCGCGCCGGCGGGGATGCCCTCGCGCTTTGCCGTCTCGCTGGTCGTGTCGGGCGCCGAGCTCGACCTCAAGTGCGGCGCCGACGACACGGCGGCCGACTTTATCAAGCGCAGCTTTCCCAAGCTCAAGGTCCGTCTTTCTCTCGTCGAATCGTTCGTTCTCGTCACCGTGATCATCTTTGGCTGACGTTGCTTTCTCGGCCTCACAGACGTTGTTGGGCCCGTCGGCGAGTCCGGCCCACTTTGCGTTGCAGACGGTCGAGGGGACCATCATCCCGGCCGACACCCGCATCGCGGCCAATCCCTACGTGGGACGCTGCGTGCTGGAGAAGGCGCAGCAGCCTGTGCTCCACCTCAGGCCCAGCCGCAAGAGCGGCGGGCCGGGACCAGGCACCGGCGAGGCGCTCCAACACGGGTCCCTCGCGACCTCGCCCCGGCAGGCGCCCTTCAGCTACACCGCGGGCCCGCTGTTTGACTTTTCGCCCCCGCCTTCGCCCTCGAGCTCGTCCAATACGTCGTCGCCCTTCTCGCTCTCGCCCGCGACCAAGGTGCGCTCCAGCCGCGGCGAATCCAACGTCTCGTCGCCGCGCACCTCGGACCGCGCGATGACGGCCTCCAGCCCCGACGACCTGTCCTCGTCCCCGTTCGTCCTCGAGGACTCGGCCGCAGATGTACGCGCTCGAGCTCGAGCCATTCAGCCATGATCTTGTGTGGAATGCAAAGCATGACGCATGGGACCCACAACATGCAGGACGAGCCGTTCGAGCTGCAGGTGCTGATCGCAGGTGCGGTGACGAGCATGGTCCAGTGCCTGGCCACGGACACGGCCAGCGACGTGTTGGCCAAGCTCGACATCCCACCCACGCGCGTGCACCACTACAGCCTCGCGACGCCCGGGTCGCATCTTCTCGACAACGCGCAGCGAATGTGCGCCCCCCCCCCCTTGGCCTTGTCCAACAACAACCCACGCATCGAGTTCACCGTCGTTGTTCACGGCGACAACGACCAGATCCAAGCTGGAGTACATCCGGGAGAGCAGGCGGCACTACATCACGCCCAAGCTGCAGCTCGTGGCCGAGACCCACGTCCTGACCAAGGAGGCACGTTCGCTCTCGCTCAGTCTCGCTCGTTGGGGTCGCTTCGAGCTCAACGTCGAGGTGAAACAAACTCCACAGGAGGACAATGAAAACAAAGAAATCGGAGCGCTAATCGGACAGACTCTTCGGTGGTCCAACGCTGAAGACGAGGTGGCCGCGTTCCGCAAGGCCATGGCCAGGTTTGTTTGTGTTTTTTTACATTTTATATTTATTTATTTATTTTTGTTATTTATTTTTGTTTGATTGGCCCGCAGGGTGCGGAAAGAAGTCGTGCTGGCCGAGGAAAAGGGCGGATGCGACGACAGCCAACTCAACATCCGACTCTCGGGCTCGTCCACCCCCACCGTGGACCGGCTCCTCATACGGGTGGTGTTGCCCCTAGAGGCCCAATACAAGACCACCGGCCTGCTCGTCGTCAACGGTCGCTTTTTCCCCCTCCTTGACCACCCCATTGGTGTGCGCTCACGGCCGAGCCCTGGCTAGACGGCTGACGCTTGGAAAAACAAAAAACAAAAAATGGCAGACAAGGGCATGGAGACGGCCGACGCGTTCCTGCAGCGGCTGCTCAGCCTGCCCGTCTTTGCCGACCCGACTGGTCCCTACGGCCCCGCCACGCACCCGCACCTGCTGCTGCGTCCCAAGGGCCGCCTCGAGCACATCGCCGGCAAATATCCTCTGCTCGCCTTTTGTACGCGTTTTATCCTTTTTTTGCTGACGTGGCGCCAGCAAAGCTAACGTCCATTCCACACCAGCGTACATACACGAGTGCGTGGAGCTGAAGAAGTGGCCTCGCCTCGTCCTGCTGAAGCGCTCCGACGCTTACGTGGCCCTGTCCAAGGCGCCCGCCGCGGCGGCCGCCAAGCCTGGCCAAGACGAGCGCGACGCGGCGACAGCAGGCTGGACCTCCGCCCGCGTCCCGTCCACGCCTCGCTCGCTGCGCTCCAACACGTTCTCGCCTCGCGCGAGGAACGGCAGCGGCGCCGAAAAGAAAGAAGACGAAGAACGAAGCGACGCCGCGGTGTTGTCGCCACGCCCGGCGCCCGAGTCCCTCCTGGAGGTGCCCGACGCAGAGGCGACCGTGGATTGGGAGGAGGACACCGAGGGCGAGCTGCTGCCCGACGAGGAGGACGGCGCGCTCGCCCCGCGTTACGATCACGCCCTCATGGCGGACGCGTTTATGCCGTGGGATCAAAAGTCCCACATCTCCCTGTGGGAACTGGTGCGTTATTTCTTTTAATATTTTTAATTTGGAATTATAAATTGTATTTTTGTTAAATTTTTTCTTCAATTTTCAACCTGTTGCGCCAAATAGGACACACGGCCGTTTCGTGTGCGCGTGGTGGGCATCGAGCGAATCAGCGAGTTGGCCTGTCCCGCCTGGCGCAAGTTCTCGCCCGATCTCGCTCCCGATGACTCGGCCGGCCAGCTCTACGTCCACGGTGCGTTGCCTTCCTGAACACCATCATCACCATCATCGTCGTGTTGCGTCGTCATCAAGCTGAGATCAACGTTTCGGGGCCGCAGTTGGCGTCTTCTATGGTGGGCAGCTGTTGGTCAAGGACGCGGCCACTCGGCCCGCCCCGTGCTCGGCCAACCCGCGGTGGTCCCATTGGCTCACCTTTGATGACCTCCGCTTCTCCAACGTCCCGCGCGTGCGTGTCCCTCTCCATCCGGTCGTGAAACTGGGGTCATTGGCTCAGCTTTCTTTGTGGAATGTGTGGAATGCAGGAGGCGCGCCTTTGCTTCACGCTGTATGCCAAGCCGCCGCGCGAGGCCGATCCCGCCGTGCCGCTGGCCTGGGCCAACTTCAACATCTTTGAGTGCGTGTGCTCTCCTTGCCTCGCCAAGCTGATGAACATAAGCATGGAGCTCACCTCGGGGAATTACAGCTACAAGCACGAGCTGCGCTCGGGCCTGCACACGCTGGCCATGTGGCCCGACGGCCCGGCCAACCCGATTGGGACCTGCGTGGGCAACGTCGGCTTCGCCCACGCCACTCAGCTCACGCTCGAGCTCGACTCCTTCGCGCTTCCCGTCGTCTTTCCTACTGGTAATTTTTATTTTTATTTTTTTGAAAATTTCGTATTTTTTAAAATCAATCATTTATCTCTATGTCTTCATAATCGTGTACTTTCTATTTATTAAAATCAATCGATAGATGGGACGACAGGCAAGAAGAAGGGCCCTGACCGCAACTCGTGCCTCGTGCTGGGCGGCGGCGAGGAGGAGCTCGAGCTCGTGGAGGAGGTCGAGAAGATCCTTGCCCTCGACTCACTCCACCGACTCACGCCCACGCAGAAGAAGATCGTCCACACCCTCCGCGGTGCGTCGCCACGCCCATTGTCCTCGCCTTCTGTGTCCTCTTCGGCTTACTTCATCATGATCACGATCATGATCGTGATCTTCATCTTCTCAGGCTATTGCCTGGCGCGGCCGAACGCGCTCCCGAAATTCCTTCAGGCCGTCAACTACGCCGACCACGTCTCTGTCCAGGTCCTCAGCCGCCCTCTCGGCCCTCACTGGGACGGCACAATTTGATACTCAA
>NAVB01000269.1:0-13766 GCA_002179805.1 Acanthamoeba lenticulata | reverse complement strand
AAAAAAAACAAGAGCAATCGTACCAAAGAGCCGCACGAGGTGCTCGGCGCCGTAGAGCTCCGACATGGGCCGGCCCGAGAAGGACTTGATGGCCTCGGCGTACTGGAATCGCTCGAATCGGTAGAGGAGGAAGCTGCCCAGCGACGCGTCAAAGTACCGCCGGATCCCGTCGACCACCTCGATTTCTCTGCGGGCAGTTATTAAAAATAAATTAAAAGACACAATTTCTATTTATCAAATTTAATTGATTACAAATTATTAATTATTGATGAAAGAAAAAACTAAGAAATGCGGACGCACCGCTCCCCGTCGTTGTTGCCTTCTTGCTCGGGCTTGAGTTGCGCCTTGTAGGCTTCGAGGATCTGCGCCACAGTCGGGTTTCGGGGCAGCGGCACCAACTGGTCATACGCGAAACATGTTGTTTACATTAATGTGAGTCTCTACATGGGCCACGGCAGCGCAGTGTGTGCGGCGTACGTAGTGGTTGGCGATGAACTGCTGGTCGCGCACAAGTCGCTTCTGCAGCTTCATTGGGATCTCGATGGGTGTTTGCGTCACCTCCGCCACCTTGCGCTTCCGACCAGCTTGATTTGATGGACAGAGCGAACGTGTGTGAGTCTTTGTTGTAAAGCTGAAGTAGCAGGCGCGCGTACCGCGAGACCGCTTCTTGCCATTGGCGAGCTTGTTCTTGTTCAAGCGCTCCTCGGCAAGCTTGTTGCGCATTTGGACGCTCGTCGGGTTGTGCTTGAGCATGCGCGAGTGGTCTACCCATTCGTTCCACCTAGTAAGCAAAACATGTTGTTACCACAATCAGGGTCGTGTTCGAGCTCTGCGTCCGCACTCTGTGGGGTTTTTGACCGATGACGAAATAGTGCGAAAAAATAAAGAAAAAAAAAGGAACTACGAAAGATGCAAAGTAGAAGTCTTGTGTGGGGGGGTTGGCACCTGTCCTTCCACCCTTGATAGTGAATGAGGTAGTAAGGTTTGCGGATGGTTCCATTTCCACTTTTGTCAGGTTCAGTCCGCAGTTGGGTCTTAAGTATCTGCTCCCCGCCAAGGTGAATTTCACCCCCGTCAGGTTCAGTGGGTATCTGATTGCTCACAGTGCGTGCACAGGAGCCTTCCAGATGCCGTGCTCCCGCAGGAACAACATCAGGCACTGGCATGCTTTTTTTTTCTGGGTGTCAGTGAGTGGTGACCCACCTTGGCTTCGTAGAGGAAAGAGTGGTGATAAGCGAATATAAGCTCACCCTCCTGATACTGGAACTTGATGCTCTGCTGCGCAGCCGCTGCCATCCTCCTTACCCCTTCTTTATTTTATTTTTTTTTTTGCTATCGGGCCAAGTCTTGACCTCTTGCTCTCGCGGCTACGCGCCTTGCCCGATTATGTGCCGGCATGTCCCCTCTCCGGGCATTGGACTAGAATTGTCGACATGTCCGCTTTTTCTCGTGCCGTGACTCTTGTTGACTTTACGCGACACAACTGATGATGGAAAGAAGAAGGCCAAACTAGTTTTCTTTCATAGTGTGACGGTGCCGCTGTGGTCCGTAATTTTAACGTCTATGATGAACAGAGATTTTCTCCAGTGAGGAGTTGTAGACTCCGAGAGAACGTGGAGCGCCAAAAGGCCACCACAATTAGGTAGCCGAACGTTGGCGCCAAAAATGCTTGAAAAGGGATTACATCCTTAAAGGGTATCGAAAGAAAGAACATAAAATGCTTGTGGTAGGTGAAGGTAGTGTTAATGATGAGGCTGCCAGGGGACTGCACAGTCTGCCGCATTCTGCCATGTATAGCCTTCCTCGGCCTTATTCCCCTGGCCTTCTGGTTGAACTTGGCCGAATACGATTTCCAGAAAGAGTTGTTCTCTCCTTTGACTTCTGCGCAGGAGCAAAACTTGGACCAAGAAAATATGACACCTCCTTTGGTCTCAAAGCAAGAGCAAGACAACCAGGAAGAGATACCTGCCTCAGGGCCAGTTTCTCCAACACAAGAGAACTATTCGTTGCCTCAAGATCTCTACTTTGTCATCTACTCATACCCTTACTACGAGGCTTGCGGAGGTTGCACCGTGATGCACACTCTGGCGCACAAGCTCAACACACTCTTTGACCGGGAAGGAAAGCCTCCTTTGGCCTATCTGACTCCTTGGGGGCAAGGCAACCTGACGCTAAACCCAGACTATGTCACACCTATGCTTCCTGATTCGAAGAATGCCTCCGGAGGAGTGGTGGTTTATGTCGAGAGCTGCGGTGGTAACCCGTTAGGCGCAGAACTTGTGGTAAGATGGATTCTGTACTTTCCAGGCGGTAATGGTGGTCCTGCAGTCCATCAGTACCCGAGGCAAGATCTGATAGCCTGCTACGGCATGCAGTACTGTGCCGGGTTTGACCCCGCCGAGTTCCAGGTCATGGAAGTGCAAGCAGTGGATAACTACTGGAACTACTACGCCGAGCTCCCTACGGTGTCCCGGAACGGCACCGTTGTGTTTGGGAGGAAGGACAAGTGGCTCAACTACACTCGCACTGTCAGACCGCCGCTTCCCGACTCGATCACCTACAAGATAGAGATGACAAAATTCGATCTCAAGCGGCAGCGCTTGGAGCAACTCAACCGTGCAGAGATGTTTGTAAGCTACGACCTGGCTACCTACCGCAACGTTGAAGCTGCGCTTGCTGGGGCCATCAGCGTGGTCGTTCCGCTGGAAGGTGTCTCTGCAGAGTTCTGGCGAGCCAACAGCATCCCCGAGTTGCGCTATGGCGTTGCCTACGGCTTTGACGATATTCCTTACGCCACCAAGACTATGCCCTTGCTTCGACCTTACTTGCTTGAACTGGAGAAGGAACACGATGACGGGGTTCGCAAGATGGCTCAGGTCATGGCGAAGCGCTGGGAAGCGGCAAAAATAAAGAAGCAGCAGGCGTAGAGCCGGCTGTTTTCATCCAGCCTTAAGGACACAACAGGAACGACAACCAATCTGGTGCGTACTTGTTGTGCAGTGCCTTCATTGGACAGGATAAAAGTGGCCAGGCACCCAGCCTAGGCTGTAGCGGTGGTTTCGGTTGAGGTCATCGAGACTTGCCATCTGCTCAGCGGTCAGCTCGAACGTGAACACGTCGAGGTTCGCCCTCAGGCGCCCTTCGTTGGTGCTCTTTGGCACCACCTGCAGGTGATGCGTGTGAATGGTGCGAACTGGAATGTCAATTCCGGTCGCAAGCGCGAGTGATGGGATGGAGGGAGAGACATACGCTGGCACCCTTCTGGACGGCCCACCGGAGGAGGACTTGGCCGGGCGAACGGCTCACCTCGTTGGCGATGGCATTGACGATGTCGTTCTGGAGGAGCGATACGCCCTCCAGCTGGCCAGCAAACGAAGCGGGAGACCCCAGCGAGGAGTGGGCCGTTAGCACGATGCCTGCAAAAAGAGAAAAAAAAAAGTTGACGGTCTGCTGATCAAAACTCCTGGTCTCATCGGAGGGCTGCCTGACCCTTCTTGGTGCAGTAGTCAAGGAGACTCTTCTGGTAAAGGTACGGGTGGAACTCGACCTGATTCACGGCTGGCACGGTCTACAACATAACAACGCAATGAGTGCAGCATGACGAGTGAATGAACCTGAGGGTGAGGAAGGAGAACCTGAGAATGGGTGAGCAGTTCCTCGATCTGCGCCTCGGTGAAGTTGCTCACGCCGATAGCTTTCACCAGCCCTTCCTCCAAGAAGCCCTCCCTAGCGAAGGGGACGCGTGAGGGTGAGGATCCAAGAAGAGCTGAGCAGTCGGTGACGAGTTGGTGGCGTACAAAGCCTTCCAGGTGTTGTTAAACTCGATGGAGGCGATCAGGAGCGTATTGGGCTGTCCGTAGGGCGGACGCACGGTTGGGAGCTCTTCATTCTCAAACTTGACTGGCCAATGAATCAGGTACAGGTCCTGAGGGCGCCCAAAGAACGACAATGCTGATAAGAGAGAGAGAGAGAGACAAGGAAAACGTAGGACGAAAGGCAGAACTCGAGAACAAACCAGGTAGGAAAGCTGCAGGTTCTTGAGCGTGTTACGCAGAGCAGCAGCCGCGCGGTCTTCGTGGTGATGGTTGAAGACTTTACTCGTGATGAACAGCTCCTCCCTGCGAGAGCTGCCCAGCTTAAACGTGCCCTTGTCGACGTCGCGTGGTTGAGTTTTTACCTTTTGACGATACCTCTGTCGAAGGCGCTCTTGAGTGCCACCCCTATGGCTTCCTCATTGTTGTAGGCCTCAGCACAGTCTAGAAGATGTGTTAGCAGCTGGATGAGTGACATCTGTGCTAGACTGTACCAAAGAGACGATAGCCGGCTCGGAGAGCGGTCTCCACGGTGGTGCCCACGTCCTCCAGAGCCAACTTCCAGGTGCCCAGCCCTTGCGTTGTGAAAGTATGGTGTGAGTACGTGCATATGCAGTCCTTATGCTAGGTGTTGCAAACCAACAACGGGCATCTTTGCTCCGGTGTTGAGAGTCAGAGAGGAGGCCATGGCGCCTTCTGGGGATGCGATCGCTGACTCTCAATAAGCAAACAAAGCCAAGAGAAAACATGTTAACCGCCCAAAACCGCTCAGGTCACCTGACCCGGTTTTGCGGGTCAAAGCTGTTCTTGGTAGGTTCGCAAAGCAAACGGAAGAGAAGACGTGCAGCATGACGCCGCAAGTTGACGTGTGCACCCCGACAAGGTCCAAGTGGCCTTTGACCAAACAAACGCATCTCCTTGTGCGATCCATCCATCTAGCACAATCGTGAACAGAACAAGATGCAACAAAACACAAGCCACAATCTCTCTGCAGAACAGCTGCGCAGCCTGCTGTTCGCCAAAGGCGTAGAGGAACGCGTGGAGGTGAATCAGCGCCATCTCATCGACAAAATCCTCGCTCGCTACAGGTACGTACCCGTTATTGATGCATGCATGCATCAAGTGCCCTGACCCACTGTCGCTTTTATGTTTCAGCTCCGAGTTCACACTGTTTCGTGAGCTCATCCAGAATGCCAACGATGCTGGGGCCACTCGTGTAGAGGTGCGCCTCAGCACGGGCGCCGCCTACAACCCCGACCAGCAGGAGTCCTCCTCATCCTCGACCTCCTCGCTCGTCTCCTCCGCCTCGTCGGCCGCCTCGGCCATCCTCAACATCTTCAACTGGGGCTCGTGGACGGCCTCGACATCAACATCAACAACAAATGGACAAGACGACGCCGACGCCAGCGAGGCTGCGGCCGTCTCGTCGACCGCTCGGCGAGGCAAGGCCAAGGACAGCGCCGCCGCGGCCCAGCAGCTGCGCCGATTCGGGACCTGCGTGGCCACCGAGATCGAGATCAGAAACAACGGCCGGGCGTTCAGCGGCGACGACTGGAACCGCGTCCGCCGGATCGCCGAAGGCAACCCCAACTCAGGCACTTACACCATCACCACCATCGTTTCTTAAACAAATCATCAGCATGTTTGGCTCAACGCGTTGAGACACAACACAGAGGCCTGCGGCATGTTCGGGGTGGGCTTCTACTCGGTGTTTGCCGTCACGGAGCAGCCCATCGTGAGGTCCGGCGACGAGTACCTGGCCTTCCACTGGCGCGGCGACATGCTGGTCACCACGCGAGGCACCATCCAGGCCTCGGCCTCAGCCGCAGCTGACGACGTCTCCACCAGCGCCGAGGACAAGACACAACAACAACAACCACAAAAGGACGACGACGCCACAGACGCGTGGGTCTCCTTCATTCTCGAGGCGCGCGAGCCGCTGCCGCTCGAACTGGACCAGCTCTGCCGGTGCGTCGCGGCCCTCGAAACGTGACTCACTTAAGGTGGTCGCTGACATCACCTCCGCGGGCGTGCTGCTTCAGATTTTTGGTCAAGTCGGTGGCCTTCACGACAAACGTGAAGCAGATCACGCTGCTGGTCGACGGCCGGCCCCTCTTCCAGGTGCGCACCAGCGTCGCCGTCATGGGCGGCACGCCGATCCGCGTGCCCAAGCGCAACCCCAAGCAGCAGCTGGCCCGGCAACAACAGCAGCAGAAGGACGCCCCGCTGGGCTTCATGACCATCGGTGCGTTCATCGCCAGCATCATCATCCATGTCATCTTCATGATGATCGTGTTTGTCTTCGTTCTTGTTGAGCTCACGCGCGCCGAGTCCACAGCGTCCGTGGAGGAGCACCAGCGCGTGGTGGAGGTGTCGATGCATCCGGACGTGGCAACGCCGGCCTATCGCATCAGCACGCGGCAGCTGTCGGCCCAGGTCGACGTGCACTGGGAGCTGGTGCCGACCTACTTGGAGCACATGAAGCGCATCCTCAAGAAGAGTCCGCCCTCGCGCACCAACATCCTCATGCTCTACAACTTTGACACCCTCGACAAGTACGTCCCCTTGCTCGTACTCGGTCTTTGTCGTCACCGTCGACAGGTTTAATGCTTATCGCCATCATCAGGAGTCGCGACCAGTTCGTGGCTGACCTGTTTCCGAGCCCCAACAACGGACACATCTACATCGGCTTCTCCACCCATCAGACGACCGGCTCGGGCTTCCACATTGCCGCACAGGTACCATTTCACATTTTCAATTGATAATTATGTCCTGTTTTTTTTTTTTTTGACATTTAACACCCAATTTATGGCCATTAATTTTGCAGCTTATCCCGACGGTCGAGCGAGAGAACATCGACTTCCAGGACGTGTACATCTCCAACTGGAACTGCAACCTACTCTCCATGGCTGGCCAGGTCTCACGGCTCTACTACGACCACGTGCTCAACTCGCTCTTGCCCGCAGCCGCGGCCCACCAGGGCTCCGCGGGGCAGGCCGTCGTGGACCTGGACAGCCCGGTCCTGGCCAGCCTGCTGGAGGCCTACAGCTTCGTCGAAAGCCACCCGAGCACGCAGGTCAACACGCTGCTCTCGCAGTACTACTTCCTGTCGCCCGACACGCTCCAGCCCTCGGCACAAGCCCACGACCTGCCGGTGCCGTCGGCCGCCGGCGTCATCGCGTGCGCCGCTGCTCGCATGCCTCACCTCCGCATGGAGGACTTTATCGCGCCCGGCCGCCGACCCGCTTCCTCCATCATCCCACGAGCCCTCGTCACCAAGTGTTCACGGTTCGGTTTTTTTAGTATTATTATAATTCTTTTTTGAAATTCTTCTCCATTTTCGAGTTGTTTATTTTTAATCTTTTTTATAGATTTTTCCAGCAGCTGGTGAAGCGCAAGCTGGTGAAGAATGTGGCGTTTGACGACATGTTGGAGAGCCTCCAGCGGCAGCAGCTGACACTTGACGATCTGGGCCGGCTGATCAAGTGGTTCAACGCGACCGACGTGCAGGCCGAGCTCTTTGCCGCAAAGAACCTGCGCGAGAAGAACGTGCCGCGGTTGCTCAACGCCGTCACCGTCCTCGTACCCGCTGACGACGACGACGACGACAACAAAAACGACGTCGCCGTCCCCGACAAGCAGCAGCAACTGGGCAAGGTCAAGTACTATGCGGTCAACAAGGCCATGCGCGCTCTGCCGGTGCCGCCCGGCACGGTGCACCCGGCCATCGCGACCCTGTGCACGAAGGAGCTCATGAGCAAGGGCTTCGGCTGGACCGAACTGTCCTTTGCCGAATGGTTCAAGCATCTCAAGCGCAACCCGCAGTTCCTCCGCGGCGCGTTCGGGGCCGTCGCCGCCGCCAGCAGTCCTTTCGACCAGCGTGGCCATCGGCCCCAGCAGCAGCGCGCCAAGCCCGACGCAGCGCTGCTCGAACTGCAGCGCGAGCAGTACCTCAGCTTGATGGCCTTTGTGGCCGAGCACTGCGCCAAGGCCGCCGACCAGCTCAAGCAAGAGATCATCACGCTCTGCAAGCATACGCCCTGCATTCTTGTCGAGCCGCAGCAGCACGAGGGCTCCGACGTGCCACCAACAACATTCTTAGAATTCCGGCTTCCGGCTGAGACCTACCACCCGCGCGTGCAGCTGTTCAAGGACATCGTCCATGTGGCCGACGAGGTGCTCGACCGCGTGGGCAAGCCCTTCCTGGCCCTTCTGGGGGTGCGTGATACGGTCGAGCTCCGGATCGTGTTTGAGCGCCTTGAGGAACTCCCCTGGGACGTGCGCGACCTCGTGAGCTTCTTGGCCGACCGTCAATCATCCTTCACCACCGCCGATTGGGACCTGTTGAAGCGCGCCGCCTTCCTGCCCGGCCTCGTGTGCCGCCCGCCCACAGCCTCAGCCTCGATCTCGACCTTGGCCTCGGCCGGCAATGGCAACACGGACCAGCCCTCGCCGCCGTCGGTCTCGCCAGCGGCATCGACCACAACGAAGCCGCGCAAGGCCAGCGAGCTCTACTTTCCGCATCCAGAGATCGCGGCTCTGGGCTTCGAGGTGCTGGCCTGGCCCAAGGACGAGAACAACGACCCCTCGGGCGATGCCGGCGACAGCGGCTCCACTGATGGCGGTGCTGGGCGGGCTGCGACGGCCACGGCGGCGGCGATCCGGCGCCGCCGGAAGCAGCGGCGGACCGACCATGACCTCGCGCCCACGTCCAAGGAGGCCCTCTTGCTGTTCAAGATCGGCCTCAAGCAAGCGCCCAGCATCCACGCCCTGATCAAGCTGGCCGGCGGTGACGCCTCGCCCGAGCTCAAGGCCCTGTTGCCCTTCCGGCTCGTCGACGACAACAATAACAACAACAACAAAGACGATAGCGAGAACAAGGCCGAGCGAGATCTTGTCCGCGAGACGGTGCTGAGCTACCTCGAGAAGCACGCGAGCGAGCTGCTGCGCGCCGAGTCTTCGTTCGCCATCTCGAGCGTGACGACAACCTTCCTTCCGGCCGTGCTTCCCGTCGGCTCGGCCTATGCTCGTTCGCTTCAGCGTCGGCTGGTGGCCACGTCATCCTCAACGAGCCTGAGGTCAGCATCATCATCATCATCGACAGCCAAGCACCGCGGCGGCGGTAGGCAGCGGCACAAGCCCAAGCCCCAGCCCCCGGCGGTCCCGGCCGGGCCCACGAGGGAGGAGCTGCTGGCTCGCCGGCTCGCTGGCGACGAGGGCCTCGACGACGCAGCTACACAGCTGCTGCACGTGGTGTGCGTGCCCGGGGAGTGCTTCCTGAACGACTCGCCCTTTGGCTTCCCTGTGGTGGCGCCCCGCTGGCGCGACCTGGCCCAGCGTCTGGGCGTGGCCGCCCACCCGCCGCTTTCGTCCATCGTCGACATGGTGCGTGGTGTCTTCATAGCCCTCATTCTCGCAGTCCTCGTTTTCGTCGACCAGCCCTGACAGAGTGGCGTGCTGCAGGTCGTGCGCGAGCCGCCGGTGACCCGCCCAGAGGCGCAGCGCGTGTTCGAGTACCTGTTCACGCGCCTCAACGACTTCAAGAAGCAAGACTGGGCCGTGCTCCAGGCCGCCGCCTTTGTGCCGCTCTTTGAGGACAATGACAACGGTGACGACAAGCACAGCAGGAATGTGAGGCATGTCAAGGTCAGCCAGGTCTTTATCGACGAGAACTCGGGCGACGCCGAGCACCAACAGCAGCAGCAGCAGCAGGCCAGCGAGCCTCAGCAGCAGCCGCAGCAACAGCGGGCGCGGCCAGGCAAGGGCGCCAAGGCCAAGAACCGACGCCAACAACAACAGACCAAGAACGGCCCCCGCGACGCAGAGGCTGCCGCCGCGGGCGGACGGCTGCACGTGTCGGCCCGCGAAGTCTACGACAACTTGCTTGACTTTGTCGACTTGGGACGCCGCGCCAACTTCTTCCTGCGGAGCTGCGGGGCGGGCGAGGTGCCCTCGGTCGAGCAGCTGGCCCAGAGCTTCATCGCCGGCCACCACACGCGCTTCGTCGCCAAGCACGGCCTGCGGCGATACCTCCACCTCCTCAAGCTCTTTGCCACGGCCTTCCCGCAGCTGCTGGCCTCGTCCTCTGCCAACAACCTCACCAACCTGCTCGCCGACACGCCCTTCTGCGTGGCCTACATGTACGACACCGACAACGCCCGCGCCGGCGCGCAGACCGGCACCGCCGATGGCCACGGCCACGGCCACGGCCACGGCCACGGCCACGATGAGGCAGCCGGCGCAAAGGAATTGGCGGTGATGAAGCGGGCGCGCGAGTGCTATCTTGTCGACAACGAGCGGCTGGCGCGGCTGTTCAACCCGCCCCGCGTGCCGCCGGTCGAGGGCGCCGCTGGCGTGCTGGCGCGCATGTACGAGGCCCTCGGGGCGCGCTGGCTCACGGCCGACCTCCAGCAAAAGACGCACCCGCGCGGGTCGCCGCAGGTCACCGACGCCGCGCGCCTGTTCAAGCGGCTCCTGGCCGAGCGCAAGCCGCTCCTGACCCACACGATGCAGGGCAAGAAGCGAAAGCACCTGCGGCCCGAGGCCGAGCGCGCGCTGGACCGCCTCGAGGTGCTGGCCGTCGACCGAATCGACCGCGTGCTTCATTTCAGGGGCGGTGGAGCTCATCACGAGGAGGCCAGCGTGAGCCTTGTCCAGCGCCGCAAGGACGACCTCTGCCTCTACATCACTGCTGGTTCGTCTTTCTTTTTATTTATTTATTGAAGTATGCCAATTATTCCAATTATTTACTGGAATTCTGATTATATTTGTGCATTCTTTGGAAAATGTAGAGGGCGAGGTGGACTACTTTGACGTGGGGAGCGAGCTGGTGCCGATGCTCTACAGCAAGCCCAAGCACGACGACGCGCTGCTCGTGGCAATGCTCCTGCAGACGTCCATCCCGGCCCTGCGCCGCGGCGGCTGGCCCGTCGACCGCCTTCTGCGCCTCAACCAGGAGGAGGAAGAGGACGAGAAGGCCAAGGGTCCCTACCAGCCTCTGCGCCAGCTCGAGGCCGACAAGTCGCGCCCCGAGCCGACTCTGCGCCCGCCGTCAGGTGCCGACGGCCGCGGCCAGACCAAGGGCGGCAAGACACCCACGCCGACGCCAGGCGACCACAACGAGGACGAGCAGGTCGTCAAGTCCGACGTCTACCGCGAGAGCTCGCGCGTGCGGGACGACCGGTGCGCGGCGTCGGGCCGCGAGCACGAGCGCGAGATGAACCGGCAGCTCCGGAACGTCATGCGGGTGGCCGTGGGCAGCGGCAGCGGCGGCGGGCCGGCCAAGGTCCGGCAGGAGGCCGGCGAGAAGCGGAGCGTCCACTACAGCTGCGAGGTCATCCCGCAGCAGACCCTCGTCAAGGTCACCACCGTCCGCGGCGTCGAGCTGTACGTCGAGGACGAGGGCGGCAAGGGCAAGGGCAGCGGCGCGGCGCAGCTCGACAGCGGGCTGATGAAGGCGGCCGAGGCCTTTGCGGGCCTCCTGCGGCGGCTGGCCGAGCAGGTCTTCACCGTGCCGCTGGCCAACTTCCGCATGTTTGTGGCCCACACGGGCAACCGCATCGCCTTCAACCTGGAAGGCGCCCTCTACTTCAATTTGGGCATCTTTGCCGAGCTCCACTTCAACAACAACAACTCTGGCCAGCAGCAGCAGCAAAAGCAGAAGCAACGCAAGGCGCCAACAACGACGACGACGACGACGACAACGGCAGAGAGGGAGGCCGAGGCCCTGTCGTTCTGGTACATGACGGGCTGCCACGAGTTGGCCCACAACGCGTTTGAGCTCCACGACGAAGCGCATGGGGCCCTCCTCGAGTGGCTCGCGCACGCCCACATGCCTGCCCTCCACCGCTTGCTCCCCGCGTCATGATGTAGTGGTTCCAAAAATATAAGCGGCCAAACAACGTTGGTTCGCGTGCAGTCCCTCTTGTCTTCTCCTGTCTTCTCCTTGCCTGACGCGCGGACTCGCACGAAGCACATCGGCACGCGGACGGCCTCCACGCCCGCCAGCCACAGTGTGGCCGCACGAGGGATTCGCTGTGCAGCGGTCGGCCCCGGTACATCAAAGGCCACATCGCCTCGCATGGCCCACAGCGAATCGATCCTCGTAGGCGACGCCCAGCACGCGTCCCGTTCTTGCGCTCCGAGGGAATCGGCACGAGCGACGAGACCTCGGGCAGGCCGGGAGGAAGGTAGCGCACGTCGGGTCGCGCAAAGACCACGTAGCGGTAGTCGATGCCGGTCTCGTTGATCAAGTCCCAGCAGCGCCGGATCGAGCGCAGCTGCCTCACCATGTTGCGTAGCGTCGTGAAGGTATCTTCACCGGGCCAGGCGTTCCCGTACTTGATGTAGGCATCAAAGTTGAGCAGAGGGTCCACCAAAGTCATGTTCTCTACTTCGTGGCGCAGTGGTCGCAGAAGGCGCCACTCTTCGGGGTCGACGTGCTGGTTGAACTCGCCAGCTCGTGGGTTGGTGAGGTTGGCAACGGTGTAGGTGTGGAGGAAGACGTCGGACTTGAGGCCTTGCTCGCACAAGCGCCCGAGAAGCTCCGTCTGGATGGATTCAAAGGTCAAGTTGAGCGCCCGCGTGAGGCCGAAGAAGCACACGGCAACCGGATGAGAGGGTCTAAAGGAAGGAGAGGGAGAAGGGCACAACTCGGGGGCTGACAATGCGTCCTCATGGGTGTTTACTGCCAGCGTGACAAGACTTTCTTCCCACAGCAAGAGCTGTAGAGCCACAGAGTGCCAGCAGTAAAATGATGCCCGTGCCCAAGCGGGCAGTTAAGGGATGGCAACTCGCCCACATGATGTTGTGCTTTATTTGATTCCTGCAGTAACGTAAAAATAAAAGGGCAAATTGACCAAAAGTTACGAAACCCTCTTATCATCGCGTCTGATGGCGCACAAAACGGATGGTCACCATGATGCCTGCCAGAATGACCAGATAGAAGCCGAGGAAGACGAGGCTATCGCGCAGCATGTTGTCCTTGCTGAAGCCCACCGACGCGAGGAAGTCTTCGCCCCCGGTCATGGGGCAGTAAGGCTTGTCAAAGGTGGTCCCGTTCACAAGTACCGGCACTTGGATGTACTGATCGTCGGTGCAGTGGAGCGGGAGGCCTGCCATTTCGTTGGCCGAAAGGATCTCCAGTGGGTACATGTTGACATTGACATAGTGGAGCTAGACGACGACGAATAGAAGGCTTCTGGTGAGCTTCAGGCCCAATTAAACCGCGATTTTAGTACGTACCCAGATCCACCAGTCTGGAATGTTGTCCCTCGAGATCAGGAATCTGCATAAGTGTGTGTGAAATGGTGAGATGATGTCTGCAAGGTGACTTGGGCGGAGGTCAAGAGGGCGAACCCGCTGAAAAGGCCAAACGCCGTGAGGAGGACGGAGCTCATCGCGTTGAGCACGAGGAAGTTGGGGGCCAGCATGGACAGCAGTTGCATCAGCGCGCACGTCACCAAGAAGTTGAGGAGCAACACCGCAAAGAAGATCCAGAATTTGCCCGCGTCGTACTGGAACCCGACCATGAAGTACATCGGGATGCTGCGTCGTAACGTGTGTTTGTTACATGGCAATTCTGATAAAAAGAACGAAAAGCGACGACAAGAACGAAGAAGGAACGTACGTGTAGCAAGTCGTGGAGATAACGCTGAAAGGCCATTCCACGACGACGATCGTGATGGCATAGGCCATGCTGTGGTATGTGCGGGAGCTGCTCTCTCGATAGAACACCGCCCGGTCGATGATCACTCGTGACAAGAGCTCTGCGGAGACAATCGCCGACGAAGTTCAGGACGATCGCATCATCATCACGGCAAGAAGAAAAGGATGCACGTACGCATGGAGGTCAGGTTGCACATGATGAGCGAGAAGTACAGCACGGCGACGCGCATCACGCCTCCCGTCTGGTCGTTGTCCACTTGCAAGAAAAGAGTGCCCTGCAAAAAAAAA
>NAVB01000268.1:0-38913 GCA_002179805.1 Acanthamoeba lenticulata | reverse complement strand
CATAAGGAATATTAAAGGCGCGAACCGTTTGCGCTTGGCGTTCTCCTCGAGCTTGGCGTTGAGCATGCTCTGCGCCGCTTGCGCGGCCGTCGCCTCGATCGTCCCGTTCACGAAATTGGTGAACTATAAAACAATTTTCATAAAGGATTAGACATAATTAAAGAAAAAAAAAAGAGATGAATTTTGAGGAATGGTTGAAATACCGTGCGGGGGCAGAGCGCCTTAAGGGCCGCGATGTGGGCCTCGAGAGCGGCCGGGCTGGCCTTGGCCTCGGGCGGGGCGCCCTCGCGGAGGGCCTCCATGAGGTTGCGCTCGCGCTCAAGCCGCCCAGACTCGAAGGTCCTGAGCCGCTCCAGCACCGCCGACAGCGTGATGCGCTCCGGCATGGGCGCCGCCCCGCCCGCGCCGTCTGCGGTGGCCCTCTTGGCCGCGGCCGCCGCGGCGCTCTGGAGGTCGGCCCCGGCCAAGTAGCGCACGCACAGCGGCTCCACGATCTCCTCCAACGGCCCTGCACCAATAAAGATTGTTAATTTTTAAATGTTTAAATAAAAGAGCAAAATGGTGGTATACCTGTGAAGGACCACTGGTTGCGCTGGCGAAGCTTCTCGAGGCCGCGCGCGAGGCGCTGTCGGCGGTGCTCGAGGTGCCGCTCGAGCTCGTGCTTCTGGAGGCTCCGTATCACGTCTGGTCATCACCACCAGCGTCAACCATCGACATCATCACCTTTGACATCGATCAACAAAGCATCGGCTGAGACGTACTGCCCTCCTTGCCGGGCGGGATGAGGATGCCGACGATCTTGTACTGCGGTGCACTGTCAGCAGGCCCAGCGCCCTCGCCGCCCGCGGCAGAGCCGGTCTGCTTGCTGTTGTGGACGATGGCCCGCACGATCTGAATCCTCGCGTCCCGCTTCCGCGCCGCTCCTGTAAAATAATGATAAGATAAAAAAGGAGAAGAATAAAAAAATGCCAAAAAGGAAGAACGAAATGAAAAAAAGGACCTTTTTCGAGCTCCTCCTGGAGAACCTTGAAGGTGGGCAAGACGGAGCCGACGAGGATGTTCTTGCGGAGGAGGCGGTTGCCCAACCCGACGTCGTTGGTCTCGTCGTACTTGGCCACCCACATCTGCTCGGCCCGCTGCAGGTTGTTGATCCGCGAGTAGTAGCTTCGCAGGTCGGACCGCGGGATCGCCGTCCGTTGATGTCCTGTCGTCTTGCTTGTTAGACAAGGTACGCGCGTGTCGTACCATGCGTGTGTGCGCGTGTGTCGTGCGGAGCGGTTAAGTACCGAGGTGAGGCCGCGAGATGTGGAAAAAGGCCGAGGTGCCCTTCTGGACGGCCAACACGATGTTCCCCGACCGGTCGTTGGTGTAGAATCCCGTCGCCGTCTGCTCTCGCCACACGCATGCTCCCGTCAGGACACGAGCGCACGACACGACACGCGCGTGTGGGGGGAGAGGCACGAACGTTGCGGGGGTCGTCCGACGAGGCGAGGGTGCTCTGGTAGGAGCGGAGAGCGTCGTCCCACGAGAGGCCCCGGTCGATCTCGATCACAAACAGCTCTGTGTACTGCTGCTTGCGTCGGTGAACCTCGTCCTCCTCGCCCTCGATCCCCTCATCCGCTGCCGCCGTCGTTGTCGTAGTCGATGTTGAGGACGATGTTGATGTTGACGAGGAAGAAGAAGAAGAAGAAGATGGTGGATTCTCGAGTTTGCGCATGTTGATGTTGGGGTCCATGTAGACGATGGTCTTCTTGACCAGGCGGCCCTGGAGGTCGAACACGCCGTCGTCGTAGGTGCCGGCCTTGATGGCCTCGTTGACCTCAAGCTCGTAAAAGTGTGTGAACAGCCGGAACACGAGCACCTGGTCCGCCACCTCCAGGCCCAGCAGCCTTCCGCCCGCGCGTGTCGTGTTTCGTGTGAGCGCACGCGCGGAGTCAGGACAGCAGGACAACGCACTTGTTCAGGAAGTTTTTGACGCGGTCGCCTGCGGCGCTCATCTCGACCAGGCCCAGCCGCTCGGCCTTGGGCTTGATCTCGGCCAGCCGCCGCATCTCCTCCTCGCGCTCGGCCTCCTGCACGACCGCACGCACACAACCGCCCACGTCGTATGTGTCATGCCCCGCGCGGCATAATCGTAAGGAAGGACGCAACGTACGTCGGTGTTCTGCGGCATCGCAGCCGCGCCCGCTGGCGCAGGTCCGGCGGCGGGCTTGGCGGCGGCGGCGACGGCGGCAGCAGCAGCCACGGTGTTGCTGATTGAGAATTGCGACATCATCGCAGCCGCCGACGGCGGCAGCCCTCCGGCGGCACTGGCGCTGATCACCGCGGCACGAGCGGCGGCAAAGGCCGAGACCACCGACGCAGTGGATGGGGCGGACTGCGCCGACGGCGCGGAGGCAGCAGCAGCGCGGTATCGTCGGACCGCCAATCCGCGCTCGGCGTCGTACATGGCCGAGGACAAGCGGACGATGGCCTCGCGCGCGTACTTGGGTTGGAGGAGGTAGACCGACAGCGTGCGCGAGGCCGCGCCAGCGCGTCGGTCGGCGCTGGTCAGCGCCCCGAGCGACGCCAGCCGGCCAGCGATCGTCGACGCCAGCCGACGCTCGCCGCCCTGTCCGCGAGCAAGGCGACAAACGTTTGGTCAACACAAGGCAGGACGAGCAAGAAAAGAAAAGTGGAAGAAAAAGATAACGATGACGAGGACGACAACGCACGAGGTCGGTGATGAGGAGCTTGTAGAAGGGGGCCGTGCGCTGGTGAGAGCGATGCGTGCGGCCCAGCTGCTGCACGGCCTTGTCTGCGGCCCAGGGCAATTGCAGCACAATATGTACACGCTGCTTCTGGTTCCGGCAGCTCTGTTGTTGTTGTTGTTGTCCACGTCTTGTGGCGTCAATAAACCGTCGACCCAAACTCTGAGAGAGGAGAGGCTGTGCGTGCCTTGTCGGCCTGGAGCGAAATACCGATCGAGGCGGCCTCGCTCACGATAGCGACGTTCTTCTTGCCCTCCATGAACAGGTTCCTGAGAGAGCGGGTGACGTAAGGCAAATGATGCTGGACGATTGAGGGATGGGGCGGGACAGGAAGGACGAACCGTTCTTCGATGTTGTCCGCCTTGGACTCACGCCGCTGGATCACGAAGCGGTCGCCCACGCGCACCAGCCGCTTGCTGCGTCCTGTCGTCATCGTCATTTTTTATTGTTGTCGGTCAGTTATCGTTTTGGGGTCATCTGGGGAGCAATGGAGCAGTACCAGTCATCTCGGAAACCTTCTTGGTGCCACCAAGCTTGTCGATAAGATCGTCCAGCGGGTTAGCCGGCAGCTCGATCTTCTCCAACTGCGTTCACCCGCCGAGCGTTAGACACATGAGCCAGACCAGGCCTAGCGAGGCGAGGCGAGCAACAGTTGTCCCGTACGCGCTTGAGGTATTCCTTCTTCTTGGCCACCCATTTGGGCATGGGCTCGCCCGTCTCGTGGACCTCGGTCGGGAATCTGAGTTATGCGCACGGTAATGATGAGATCAGCTCGTGCGTGAGTAAGTGAATGGGCAGGGGTCGAGCCAACCGTTCTTCAATGAGGCGGCGGAGGAGCAGGTTGGGCGCCGAGTCGATCTCGTCGGTCTCATCGCCCACTTGGTTCTCCATGACGCTCTCGCCCGTGGAGAACAGGCCAATCACCACCGCGCATCCGTTCTTAAGCGCCTCCTCCGCCAGCGCCACGCAGTCCCGCACCCTGCATGTCGTCCAAAAAATAAAAATAAAAAATCAATATGCAAATGGTAACGCGAACAGAATGCGAGGAATGTGGCGTACTTGACGGCGAGGCACATCTGCAAGAAGAAGCGCTGGTGGGCGCCCCAGATGAGGGCGCGCACGTTGGTGCGGCGGCCGTTGGTTTTGGTCGGGCCGGCCTCGGTAAAAGCGGCGATGAAGTCCCCGATCAGCTCCTGCCAGAACACGGCGGCCGCGTCGTACATGGCCCGCTCGTCGGCCGTCAGCGCGTGCTCAAACACGTCAAACGTCGTGCCCTCGTAGGACAAGTGCCTGCTGCAGTACATTCCCAGCTGTACACGCGTGTCAGCACGACACGACACGCACTACACAAGCGCACAGCACGACAAAACACACGCGGGCGACCGTACAGATTTCATCTCCATGGCCACCATTTCCATGGCGGCGACGCCAGCATCGTCGATGCGGCGCTGGAAGTCGGCAAAGTCCTTGAAGGCCGTGCCGGGGCCCCACAGGCCCAGCCGCGACATGTAGGCCATGTGCTTGGGCTCCGTCGCGCCCGTCGCCGACACATACACGACCTGCAGCGATGTGGTGATGGTGAGCCCGAGAGGGAACGAGGGCTCAGGGCGTGTGGGCGAGCGGAATGGCGTACCCGAGCGAGGGAGAGGGTGTCCTGAAGCTCGGCCACCTTGAGGGCCGCCTTGGAGCCGCCCCGCTTGGACTTGCCCATCTTCAGATTCTTGGCCAAATGGCCCTCGTCAAAAACTGTTGAGCGCCGCCGCAGCCACGTCAGCAGCCACCTTGATGTAAAAGAAAAAGAAAGAGCGGCAGGGCTCGTACTCAGGCAGCCGTCAAAGTCTTTGCCGCACCACTTGACGATCTGCTGGAAGCGCGAGTAGGTCTTCTTCTTGCGCACGGTCTCGCTCACCAGCATGCTGTACGTCACGAACAGCACTCCAGCTACAGGCCAAAAATAGAATTAATTTATTGATAAAAGAATAAAAGAACAAAGAAAATAAATGATGGGAATGCGGCGACGTACTGGCATCGGCCGGAATGACGGCGGTGGGGTCCGTCGGCAGCTGGTAGAGCGGGATGTAGCACGACCCGCGCTTGCCCAGGCCCACGTCGTCCATGTCTGCGCGCATACGTGTGTGAGGTGGGGCGGGTGCACCACGTAGGAGGCCGCAAGAGGAGGAGGCGCGCACCGCGGCGGGCATCCTTGGCGAGGCCGCTGCTGGCCGAGAACCAGATGCTCTTCTTGCGGCCCTTGAGGTAGTTGTCTGTGTGCGCGTGGCTACAGTGTAAGGCTCACGACACGACACGAGCGCACGACAAGCGCGGGATGAGAGGCCTTACCGGCGATGATGGCGGCGATCTGGCGACCCTTGCCCACGCCGGTGCCGTCGCCGCAGAAGTAGCCCGCGCGCTTTTGGTTGGGCAGCATCTTCTCATGGCGCTGACCCACCATCACCACCGTCTCCTGCAGAGAGGTGGTTCGTACCCACGTCGCAGCAGCGCGTTAGCAGCGCAGCCGCTTGGGAGCGAACCACAAGACATAAACGTACGTATTGGAGCGTGGAGAGGAGCGACTGCTCGCCCTTTTCCGTGCAGGCCGCAGGCAGCTTCGGCCGGTACGTGGGTTCCGGCAGACGCGCCGAGGCCAGCGTTGCGGCCTCCACGATGTTGGCTGCGCAAGATAAGATTTCATAAAATTAGACAAAAAAGTAAATTAAAAAAACATTTAATTTCAATTTTTTTCAAACAATAACTATCCAAAAATAGGAATAATAAAATAAATCATTTACCTGGGTGAGTGCAAACAACGGGGAGCTGCGGCTTGTAGCTGGCGTAGACCATGGCCTCCTCGTTCTGGAACACACCGTCGTCGCCCTCGGGCGCCTCGCCGGCAGCAGCAGCAGTGCTGTCGCCGCCAACGCCAGGCTGGCCCTGCTGCTGCAACAGCCTCTCCACTGCGCACATTCACCGTGGTCGATTGAGCTCCTGACGTCAGCCGCAACGGCAGCGAGGAGCATGACGTGAGGACACGCACGTTCGCGCTGGTAAGCGGCTTGCTGATGCGCCTGGAGACCGGTCGGGGCACGGCCTCGGCCGGCCGCCGGCTTGGGCGCCGGAGCCTCGTCGGTCTGGCTGTCGAAGCCGTCCTGGTTGAGGAAGACCGACATCATTGGCTCCTCCGTCTGCGAGTCGTCTGTGTGCGGTTGGTCCGACTCACGCGCGTGAGCAGATCAGCCCCAGGAGGAGGACAGAGGCTTCTTGTGTACCGAGGAAGGAGTCGCCCCGCTTGAGCGAGGGCGTGCCTTGTAGTTCTTCGTCGTCTTCGTTCTCGGCTTCGCTCTCTTGATCCTCTTCTTCATCATCCTCCTCTTCCTCTTTTGCCTCCAGCTCGTCCGGGTCGAGCGGCCGCTTGCGGGGCCGCCCGCGCTTGCGTTTGCCCACAGCCGGCTGCTGCGACGGCGAACGCGACGCGGGGTCGGCGCCCGCCGGCTTCCTGAAGAACTCGTTCAGGGTCGACGAGCGGAAGGACCCGCTGCGGGCCTTGATCGGGCTCGGCTGGAAGTCGTCATCGTCGGTTGTCAAGTCCACCACTAAAGACGTCCGCCGCAATGACGTCAACGAAAGGACAAATGGGAAGAGGAAGATGATGATGATGATCCTGCGTACCTTCGCCGCTACGGCGGCGCGAACCCGGGGAGATGGGGACCTTGAAGGGCGAACCAGAACTGGCCTGCTTGCCGCGCACCACCTCAAAGTCATCATCGCTCAGTGTCGGCCGGCGCTCGTCAACATCCATCGCGTCCTCCGCTTCCTCCGCTTCATCTTCGTTGTCCTTGAAGTCTTCGTCATCTTCGTCCTCCTCGTCGTCCTTGTTATTCTCTTCTTCCTCCACCTCCTCTTCCTCCTCTTCCTTGTTCTTCTCTTCATCTTCCTCTTCCTCTTCATCGTCTTTTTCGACCTCTTCCTCTTCCTCCTCCTCTTCGCTCGCTTGCGGCTCGAGGCGATCGTCCTCCTGGTCCTCGTCCTCTTCGGCCTCAACCACTGCCCTTTCCTCTTCCTTATCCTCTTCTTCTTCCTTGTCCTCTTCCTCATCGTCCTGCTCAGCCTCTTCCTGCTGCCTCTCCTCGTCTTCTTCTTCTTCTTCCTCCTCCTCCTCCTCCTTATTGTCCTTTGCTTCCTCCTCCTCTTCGTCTTCGTTGTCGTCCTCGACGTCCTCGTTCTTCTTCGGACGTTTCCTGGCTTTATCGTGCTTCTCGTCCTCGTCGCCATCGCCGTCCTCGTCTTCGAGCTTCGACCGCCGCTGAGTTGAGGCAATCTCCTTGAATGACTTGAGCTTCGCCAAACGTCGGTAGGGCCTCGCGGGTGACGACAACGACGAAGATGACTTGGGCCGAGGCTTGGACGACGAAGAGGATGATGACAACGACTTTGCCTTTTTCTTGTCGGCAGCCACTGGATCGGCGTCGGTGGAATCGTCGATGCGCTTCCGCCGTTTGGCCTCGCGTTCTGCTCGACGGGCCTCCAGTGCGCGCTCCTGCTCGCGGGCCTCGCGCTCGGCCTCCTCGCGCTCACGCTCCGCCTGTTCGATCTCGCGCGTCTTCGGATCCTTCACCCACATGAAGTCAAACTGGGCCTCGCTATCTTCAACCTCTTCCTCCTCCTCCTCCTCCTCTTCCGCCTCTTGATTTGGCGGCTCTTCGGCCTCGCTGTCCGGCGTGGATTTCTCGTCGGCCATGCGGTCCTCCTCCTCTTCTTCCTCCTGTTGCTGTTCACCCTGCTCAGGCTCAACGTCCTGATCAAAGCCAGACACGATGAGCTCACTGTCTGACTCCAGCTCGGCTTCATCGTCCTCTTCCTTGTCCTGGTTCTGTTCCTCCTCCTCTTCCTGCTCGACCGCCTCTTGAGGAGCCTCATCTTCTTCCTCCTGCTCCATCTCTTCCTCCTCTCCTTCTTCTACTTCTTCGTCTTCATGTTCCTTGACTTGCTCGTCGTCCGACTCGTAAAAGTCGGTCTCGTCGTTGTAGTAGTCCCAGTCCAGGTTCCGCGTGTCCACAAAGTCGTGCGTCACCTGCTTGCGGCTTGCCGCCCGCTTGCCATCCGCCACAGGCGTCGCCAGGCGGCCACGCTTGGCCACCGTCGCACTCGCCAGGGATGACGATGGGTACGGTCGACGGGCATGCTTTGAGAGAGTCGACGAGCCGCCAAGGCGGTCGACCATCATGCGATGTTTTGGCACCTGATCCTCACGCGAGCGCTTGACGCCGCGCTTGGCCTGCGCCTCGTGGATAGGCTTCCGGCGACTGGAAGTCATGTCGTCTTCCTCTTCCTCTTCTTGTTCCTCCTGCTCCACCTCTTCCTCTTCTTCCTTCCCCTCCTTCTCCTCCTCCTCTTCCTCCTCTTCATCGCCATCTGCATTGCGGCCTACCTCTTCATGTTGCTTCTCCTCTTCTTCGATCGGTTCCTGCTTAACAGCTAGATCGGGCTGGGTGTCTCCGAAGGTTCGCCGCTTGAGGCTGGTGGAGGAAAGGCTGTGCCGCGTAGGCGTCACAGCCGTAGCCTTCTGCTTCTTTTTGTTGTCTTCCTCCTTTCGTTTTCTTTCTTTTTCTTTTTCCTGCCTCTCCTGCTCCCTAGCCTTGGCCTCTTCTCTCTCCCTTTCTCTTTCTTCCAGCTCCCTCCTCTTCCTGGCTTCCTCCTTTTCTTTTCGTTTTCTCTCTTTTTCCCTTTCCCTCTCCTTCTTTATCCTCTTGGCTTCCTCCCGCTCTTCTTGCTCTTTTCTTCTCTTGGTCTCCTTCTTCCGTCGCTTGGCCTCGGCCTCTTCCGCTTGTTTGCGCTGTCGCTCGGCTTCTTCTTCCTCCTGCCTCTTCTTCTCAGCCTCTTCCTCCTGCCTCTTCCTTTCAGCTTCTTCTTCCTTTCGCTTGCGCTCGACAGCCTCCTTGGCCCTTTGGCGCCTCTGCTCGCGCTGCTGAGCCCCATCATGCACTGCCCTTCTGGCTTTCTCCACATCGCTCGTGCTGAGGAAGAGCCTGTGGTCCGTGCATTAATTGTGTTGCGGCTCGGATGAGCGTGTGACCTTCTAAATAAGATCTTCATTCTATCTTATTTAATCAAATAAAGATAATATTGTTTAAAAAGTGTTGAGAAGGGACCTGATGCGAGCGAGGTGGCCGCTTTCAATGCGCATGAGAAGGCGGTCATCGGAAGTTTCGTCGTTGTGCTTGTCGACGTGCCAGTTAAGGTTAGCTTTCGTCATGTCTTTCACAGGCAGCTCATAATCACCTGCACTCACTCAACGACGACGTGAGACATATTCTCACTTGAATCGCAGCCAAACGAAGGAGACGCACCGACGTTCTTATAGGCTACCGCATTGGTGATGGTGTTGATGAGCATAAAGCTGATGTGGCCCTTCTTGTGCCAGAGAGGATTCTTCCTCTTGGTCCTGTGAAGCAGGAGGCGTGACTTTACCAAAACTTAAACAAGTGAAAATTGGAGAGACGTACCACACCGCAGAGCAGAAAACGTTCTCGCGGGCAGGGATGGGCTTGACCTGTTGAAAGCCTTGAATGGCCTTCTTGGCAGGGTTTACCTCACCCTTCAAGTGGAACCTGTAGTAGAGGATGAGTCGCGCTGATGCACATCGTTTTGACCAGAGGAGAGACACGAGCCGAACCAGAAGCCATCCGAAGTGTCGATTGACTGAATGACTGGGTCCTTCGTGGGTTCGCGCAGAGGCGGTTCAGTGGTAAGGATTTCAGGATAGCCTTCGTAGACAAGCACGGATTGGCCTTCCTCTAGTTCAGCTGCTGGTGCATTCTCGATGATCATCTTCCACTCGTGAGTGGACGACGAACAGGGCGACGCGGCAGCCTGCGACGTGTTGCCGTTGCGGCAAGTTGGTGGGGTGGCTGAAACGCTTGCTGGCGTTTGGCTTCCATTTGCAGCAGTTGGCGTGCTCGCGGCAGGGCGATTAATCGGCGCAGAGGGAGCGGGCGAGCCCAATGGCGGGTTCTTACGCGGGCGTCCCCGCTTGCGCTTTTCCATCCCCTTTCTGCTCTTCTGGTCCCTCCTCCTTGCAAGCCCACAAGATCCACAATTCTTCTCGCGTAGCGCAGAATCAATTTACAAAATGCTGTCGCCACAAAAGCGCGGGAAGCAATTCAAGGACAAGAATGGGAAACTAACATTCTTTTGATATCTTGGTTTTTATGCGGACACATTTGGCGTGCTGACGTGTACTCCAGCCGGATCAGACTGATTTTCAATTCGAACTCTAAGAGAAAGGGTGCGTGGGGCGGCGACTGGCGCACAACGGCGAGGTCGTGAGAAAAACTTCTGTCTCGTTCAAGGTTGCCCATGAGTTCGCGTGGTACGTAGTACCCCAACAATCGTAAAACATGAAATTCATCATCCGTAACGATAATTGGATCGATCGGCAGGAGGCTCTCGAACTGTCGAACGTAAGTTGAGACCTCGCAGAGCCAAGCAGAATGCACCCTTTATTGCCCAGCCAGGTGCGTGCTCCCCACAACAACACACGCATCAATTGGCATCTAATATCAGTTGTGGCCATAAGAACTGAGCGAGGAAGATGAATCGGATGCTAGCGAGGCCGAGGACCCCGAATACGGTACCGTATTCGCTGCGTGTGCTGCTGGCTTTGTTCCCTCGCCCTGCAGGCCTCTCACCCTCTGGTGGTTACAGCGGCCGCCACACAGGCTGGTCTGCCACCAGACAGCCTGTCCCGGCTGGAGCAAACAGAACTGCCAAAAGATCTCCTTGCGGATGAGCCTGCCTACATCGCTGGTTCGTGTTCCTCCGTCATCGCGTCTTGGCAAGTCCATTATATTAAATTAATATATTTATTTTTAAAATACTAAAATATTTACTAATTGGCTTTTGCATCTGTGTGACACCACCAGCGCGGAATGCCATCCTGCTGAAGTGGCAGAGCAAGCTTAGCAAGTTCCTCCCCCGAGCTGAGGCCTGTCAGGGGATCAAGGTACGCGCGGGCACTGCATGAGCGGTTGGCAGTGTTAGCGATGGCGTTCATCATCATCATCACACGTGTGTATCGCTGCCCTGCAGGCACGATACTCCGAGGTGGCGGTGCGAGCCTACGACTTTCTGCATCGCTACGGATTCATCAACTTTGGCTTTATCGACCACCCGCGCCTGTTTAGCGAGCCGCGACAGCGCGTGATTATCATCGGCGCCGGCGCCGCGGGCCTGTCCGCCGCGCGTCAGCTTCAGAACATGGGCTACCGCGTGCTGGTTCTCGAGTCGCGCGACCGCATCGGCGGTCGCGTAAGCACCAGCACCGTCCTCGGCGGCGAGATCGACCTCGGCGCGGTACGACCCCCAACGAGCAGGCCTTTGATTGGACAACGCTTATATATAACTGTGGCTGCTTGCCGATTGGACAGATGGTCGTCACGGGCACCGAGGGTAATCCGTTCGTCACCTTGTGCCGGCAGCTCGGGACGGAGCTGCACAGCCTGCGGGACGAGTGCCCGCTGTTCCACAATGCCACACTGGTGCCCAAGGACGTCGACAGCGCCGTCGAGAAGCTGTTCAACCTCGTGCTCGACAAGGCCGGCCAGCTCGACCCGCGCCACTTGGCCTCGGGGCCCGGGGCGGCCAAGCCCATCTACGGCGTGCGGGCCGACCCCGTGATGCCCTGGTTTACCGCCACCCTCAACCGTGGCCGTACCCAGACGGCGGGCGCGGTCCCTCCGCTGGCCCAGACCTTGGGCCTGCCGATGGCCACCATGCCTGTGGCCGCCTCGGCGCCGCAGCACGCAGTGTCGTCGGCCGTGCCCGGCGCGCCAAAGGGCGCCGCACCCGACTCCGTGCCAGTCCGCGCACCGCCGCTTGCCAATGGTTCGGCGAGCGTCAAGAAGGAAGCAACGGGCGGCAACTCGCCCGCGGGCGTGGCCATGTCACCCAAGTCCGCCGCCAACGCCGCAGCGGCGGCCGCTGCAGCCGCAGCTCTCGTGAGCAGTGGCGCACTGGGCCCCGCCAAGAAGCCGCTGCCGGCGGCCACGGGCTCGCCCACACTGGGCAAGACGGCCGTACCGTCGTCTGCGGCGGCAGGGGCCGCTGGCTCGCCAAAGCTGCCACAGGCGCCAGGGCCGTTGTTCACGCTGGCCAACAATGGCGAGCCCGTGCTCAACTGGACCGCCATTCTGGGCGGTACGCGCCCGATGGGCGGCCTCGCGCTCCCGAATACGCCGGGCGCGGCGGCAACCAAGCCAGTTCAAGCCTCGACGTCCTCCTCGTCGTCTTCTTCATCCTCATCATCGTCATTGTCATCAGCCAAGCTGTCGCCCAACGCGTCGCCAAAGCCCTCGCCAGTGATGATGTCGACCTCGCCGACGTTGTTCACGCCAGCACAACAGAGCCCGCGGCCGGGCGGCTCGCCGCAGATCCCGTTCAAGGGCCCCCTGCCCAACCCGGAGATGCTTCAGCTGGCACAAGCGCTACTGATGCGGCAGGGCATGGTCCAGCTCCACCCCATCTCGCACAGCATCGGCGGTCCCGGCGGGATTCGAACTGCGGTCATGCAGCCGGCTCTGATGTCGCCCGTGGGCTCGGCGGCCAAACCGATCGTCATCGACGGCTCGCCCAGCAGCCAAGGCCAGGGCCAGGGCCAGAGTCAGGCCGGTCGCAACGGGACCCCGGCCTCGCTCGGGAGCGGGATCGACCGCATCCTGCAGACGACGGGCACCGGGGGCTTTGGGGCCATCTCACCGCTGGAGAAGTCCATCTTTGACTGGCACATCGCCAACCTCGAGTACGGCTGCGCGGCCGACTTGTCCTTTGTGTCGCTCGAGCACTGGGACCAGGACGACGAGTTTGAGTTTGGCGGTCAGCACTGTCTCCTTCGCCGCGGCTACAGCAGCGTCCTCAAGGAGCTAGCCAAGGGCATCAACATCCAGCTCGTACCGTTCTCCTCTTCCTCCTCCTCTTCTCTTCTTTCTCCTTTTTCTCGATGACCTCAACATCGACATAACAGGGTCAAACGGTGACGGAGATCCAATACGGCGAAGACGAAGGCACGGAGGCCGGCGCGCGGTCCCGGCCCGCGCGGGTGGTCACAGCGGCCCAGGTCTACGAGGCCGAGATCGTCCTCGTCACCCTCCCGCTCGGCGTCCTCAAGACAGAGTACGATTTTATTTTATTTTTTATGATTTTCAGTTCTTTTTATTTCTTATTCTTAGAATCAAAAAAGAAAAAGAAAAGAAGAATTAATAGTGAAGCGACCAACAGGCAAGTGCGATTCACGCCACCGCTGCCGAGCTGGAAGCAGGACGCCATCCGCAGGCTGGGCTTCGGCAATCTCAACAAGGTGGGCCTCCTCTTCTCGCACGTCTTCTGGGACGACTCTGTCGACTATTTCGGCTGCGTCCCCGAAAACAGCGATGATCGGTACGTGCCCTCTCGTTTTATCTCAATTTTTATTTATTTATTTAATTGATTGATTTTATTATTCCATTTTGGGGTTGGGCCGACGGCGCAGGGGCGAGTCGTTCCTGTTCAACAACCTCCATCGGTGCATGGGCCGACCCATCCTGCTGGCCTTGGTCGCCGGCAGCGCCGCCTGGGTGCACGAGCACCGCAACGACGCCGAGATCGTCCAGCGGACCATGAGCATCCTCAAGCGGGTACCCATCTCTTCTTCTTCTTCTTCTTATTGTTATTTAATCTCTTCTTTTATTATAATTAACAAATCCATAATTAATTTTGCTGCCGCAGGCGTACCCGAACGCGCCGTCGCCGCTCAAGGCGGTGGTGACGCGATGGGGCAGCGATTCGTGCGCGCGCGGCTCCTACTCCTTCATCGCCGTGGGCGCCACGGGGGCCGACTACGACCTGCTGGCGCGGCCCGTCTCGCGGCGGCTCTTCTTTGCCGGCGAGGCCACGCAGCGGGACCACCCGGCCACCGTGGCGGGCGCCTTCATCAGCGGCCTCAGGCAGGCGGGCATCATCGACGCCGTGTGGACCTCGGGTCGGCCGCTCCACGGGCCCTCGGACGTCCCGCGTGCCGGCGCCGCCTCGCGCAAGGCCGCAGCCGGCGGCGGCAGTGCCAACGGCACCACTGGCGGCGGCGCGGCGGACAACGGCAGCCGTCGAGGCAAGAAAAACCGGCGACGGCCGTCGGCGCAGCAGCCAAAACAACAGCAGTCGGCGCAGCGCCGGGTCGACGTCTACGACGCCGACAGCCGACGGCGGCGAACGACATCGCTCAAGGACGAAGAGGGCGTGGCGTCGGCCTCGTCGGCCAACCGGGCGCCCCCATCAGGCGGCCTGCGCGGCTCCGGTTCGTCGATGTCGCGCCACGACGACGACAACAAAGAGGAGAAGAAGAAACAGCTCAACGTGGGCAAGAGGAAGCGTCAGGAAGAGGATGATGACGAAGAGGACGACGATGAGAACGACCTAGAGATAGACGAGGACAGCGCGGAAGACGACGATGATGATGAGGTTGAGCGACGGCGGAGGCGGGAGCGCATACGGCGGCGGGCTGAGACCCGACGCGCGGTGAAGGAAGAAGAAGAGGACGATGACGAGGAGGAGGAAGAGGAGACCGTAGAGCGGGAGCTGGAGCCCGAGCTGGCCAAGTTGCTGGCGCGGGCCATGAAGCCTACCCACGACCTCAGCTTCTCCGACATCTGCTTCCTTGGCGCCAAGTTCACCGACATCATGGAGTCTCTCAAGGCACGCCCCTCGTGGTTTATTTTATGATTCATTTACGATTTGGAATTTATTTTTTAATTGATTCTATCTTAAATCTTATATTTTTATTTTTATTTTTTTATTAAATAGCGGTACGTGGACGATGAACGCAAGACAGACGTGGACGACCTGAAGCCGATGGCTACCCAGCTGCTTCACCTCCTGGAAAAGCTTGGTGCGCCGATGCACAATACGTGACACGACACACGCATAGGCGTGGGGCCAGTCGTCTGACCTTCCACTTCCTTTTTCTGCTTCTTGTTTGCAGGCTCGCTCCGGAATCTGTCGCGGCGGGACGCGGCCTTCCTCTACCGGCTGAGTTCCCTCACATCAGAGGCGGGCGTCAAGCCTCTGGGCCTCCACTTTGGCGAGGTTGTCGAACGCGCCTTCCGCATCGCCGCCACCGCCTGGAAGGTCCACTTCCATTCTACACGCATTCTTCACATTCATGATGCTGATGATGAGGACGGTGATGGTGATGATGTTGGGACAGGCCTTCATGGCGCGCTTCCCGGAGGAGGAGTATGCGATGTGGCTCGACGAGGAGGAGGCGCGCGAGCGCGAGCGACGGCTGCGTGAGCGCGAGGCCTCCGGAGTCGTCTATGACGACTTTTGCCTCATCGTCCGGCGGCCCGGCTCAACGTCCAAGGACGGACGGCCCGCCGAGGGCGAGCCTCAGGAGAAGCCAAAACAACGCCAGCAAGATGGTGGCGATGAGAATGAGGCAAACACGATGGTGAAGGAGGAGTCGACAACGGCATCAACGACAACAGCGGCCGGGGGAGGAGACGGCGGGGCGGCGCCGCCGCAATCGGACCACCAGCCCCCACATGATGACGGCCACGACGACGCCGTTACCGTCAAGGTCGACCAGAGGATGAAGGGCACCAGCAGCAGCGCTGGCGGCGTCCACTTGTGAATATCGCGCCCAGAGAAGAAAAGAGAAGATGAAGAGGAAGATGGCAAAGTCAGGTTTGGGTGTATGTATGGGCAAAGAAAAGTGACACTTTTGTCTCAGATGTCATGACATGGAGGTGATGATGATTGTGGATCCGGCCGATAATAGGCGGACAGGCCGAGGCCAAGGCGTGGAAGCTCGCATCGAGGAGGGACGATCTGCTTCCGTGACCTTTCAGGCTAAGAGTAGAGTGAGCCCAAGGTCCCAACTCGAGACGCGCGATAACGCAGGATCACAAGAACGAAAGGAAAAGCGTGGAGAAAATCAAAAGTCGATGACACCCATCGTGGACAGGGGCTTGGGCTGCACTGGACCGGGCGAACATGTGGCCCGGAGGCCCAAATCTGAGCTCACATTAGGCCGCGGCGTTCTTGTTTCCCAACGTCCCAAGCAAGGCGCAACGATATCGCAGGATCCCAGCTCGGGCCGGGCCGTACCGAGTGCCGCTTGTGTGGGCGCCCACAACGGGGTGGCCACGACGGCAACAGCTGTATTTCGCCTTCTCGGCCACAACAACAAGCGCGCTTGTCCGGCCAGCGCCTAAGGGGCCCAAAGGACACGGCGACGAATTCAGGTTGTGGGAAAACCCGTTCTCCGTCCCAACGCTGCGTTTAGCTACCTGGTGGCGGTTGTTCGTTGTTGACGGGCCGTCGTCGACGACGGGGAGCGGGTGAGTTCTCCTCTCCTTGTGCTGGAGAGACGCGCCTACGGCAGCAGCCCATTATTGCAAACAAGAGAAGAAGGCGCCGCGTGCTTGTCTTCCGTCGTCTCTGAACCCAGGCATCAGGTATTGACCGACCCCTTTCCACCTTCAAAACCGCCACCGCAGCACACCCACTTGTCTTGCCTTTCTTTGGCACCTGCGGCACCTTGACCTTCCGCGGTACTGGCCCTTCTCTGATCGGATTTCGACCAAAGATGAAGAGATCGCCGCTTCATCATGATCGGGCACCATCGAATTTCGTTGCCCGACTTACGAACATGTCCTGCTCGATCCATCGTCCTCCGAGCCGAGCTTCTTCGGCCATCATCTTGTGATTTTGCGCTCTACTCGAATTTCTTTTCCTTTTTTTTCGTTCAAGATGACTACCTCTCGGAGAGGAGAGCTGACATCTCCTTTCCTCATGCGTGCAGGTAAGTCGTTGAATGCCCAAAGCAGAAGCGCGAACGGAAGAACAAAGCCTTGCCATGGAGCTGCAAGAAGCCGCTACACAACCAGCCGCTCCTTCTCTTGCTTCGTTGAGTCCCCCGGCGCCTGAGCGACCAGGCGTGGCGAGCACAACCACCACTACAAGCTTGTTCTACGCACCAGGGCCTGCGAGCTCGTCGTTGCCATCGTCATCTACTACTACTACCACTACTACTACTACCACGAAGAAGGACTTTGTCCGATCCAACCCCAACCAGGCCCATTTCGTTGCCATCAAGGACGAAGACGACACCGAGAACAGTTTCGTTATGAACCAGTCGGCACCTCTCCCCACTACCTCAGCTATGTTGGCTTCACCACCACCGCCACGACTACCTCCTTTCCACTTCCCTCCACTGGCCTCAACTACGCCTCCTGGACCGGCCGCTCCTCTGCTCCCGCTTACCGCCCTCGCCCCTTCCCTCTTCACCTCTACTTCTTCTTCTTCATCGTCTTCCTCCTCGTCTACTTCCTCGTCTCCATCTTCCTCGCCCATGCTCTCTCCCTTTCTCACGCCGACGACGACGTCACCATCACCACCGCACATGGCGGCTGGTAGCGCGACGTCGTCCATGCCGCCACCGGCGCCGCCGGGCCAGCATCAACACCAACAGCAGCAGCAGCAGCTCATGCTGACGGCCGCACAGCAGATCGCGCGGCTCAACAGCCTCACGCAAATGACCAGCCAGATCGCCGCCATTGCTCTCGACGCTGTACGTTTGTTTGTGGCTGCTGCTAACGTGCGTTTGGCTGATGCTAACGTCACGCCTTCGTGGCATGTGCGCCGTGCAGGAGGCGGCAGAGAAGGCGGCGTGGGTGGCCGACATGTCGCGCTCGCTACAGACCGAGCTTCAGAGCGTCTACCTGCACCTCCACAGCGGCGGGGCCGAGGTAGCGGTTCCACCATCGCAGCCGTCATCGTCGCCGCCGCCGTCGTCGTTTACTCCGGGGACGTCGCCGTCGGCGCCGTCGCTGCTGCTCCCAACGCCGCAGCAGCCGTCGCCCACGCACTCGCCGGTTCTGGCGGCCGCCAACTTGCCGCCACCGCCGCCGGGCTTCCCCGGCCACGGCCGCCACCTGCCGGTCCAACCGGCCACGGCCATGCCCGTGCTGGTGGCGGCGACGCCCAGCACGCCCGCGAGCGACGTGGGCGAGGACAAGAAGACGGGCGGCCGCCGGAGGCGAAAGCCCAAGACCAAGGACAGCTTCAACCATATGCAGCGGTGCGCATTGTCCACCGCACGCGCGCGTGTGTGTGCGTATCGCTCATTGGTGCGCGTGTGTTGCGAGTACAGAAAATGTGCGAGCTGCCAGCGGACCGAGACGACCAAGTGGCGACACGGCCCGCTGGGCTCCAACACGCTGTGCAACACGTGCGGGCTGGCCTACAGCCGCAAGAAGAAGCGCGAGGCCGAGCAAGCGGCCAAGCTGCAGGGCGGCCCGCAGGCAGTAATGCCGTCCACGCCCGCCACCAGCGCATCGCCGCCCACGCCGTGAATCACCCGCCGCACGGTTCTTGTTGTTACTGTCAACTTGCTTGTTCTCCTTTTCCTGAATAATATCCCTCCAAGTAGTCTTCAAATGGCCATCGATGATGTTGTGGTATTGCCGTCTTCTGCAAGCTCTCGGTGTTAGGTTTTTCTTTTTTTTCTTTTCCTCCTGAAAAAAGAATTTCTTCAGAAGAAAAAGAAGACTTATGGAAGATGGAGATCGGCACCTCGCCTGAGCTGTCTGGACTTCCGGAGAGCTACTTTGCCGATCCGGAGGGCTGGCTTGCACTGGCCGAGAGCCCAAGCAAGGGGCGATACTTAATCGCACGGCGGCCAATTCCCGCCGGACAGCACCTCCTCTTCGTACTTACTCCCTGCATGGCCTTTCCTCTCCCTTTAAAATCACACCACTGCAATTTCATTTTTTGATCAACTCGTAATAATTCAAGATTTTTCAAAACATTCGTTTCGATTTTAAAAAATAGGCCGAGCCCTACGGGCTGGGCGTGCATGAGAGTCACAAGAAGCGGTTCTGCCAAGGCTGCTACCGCTTCACCCATCTTCCACTCGCCAGTGCTGTGGATCAGCAATTCTCGTCCGACGACGCCACAGAAGCACCAGCACCGGTCGAGGGCGCGGTCACGCCAGCAGCCATTGAAGAACAAGAACACAACGAGCAGGCCTGTACCGACGCGAGAACAACCACAACTGCATCTTCGTCGTCCTCTTCACCGCCGGCAGATGATGATGGCGATGTGCAAGCTACGGCCACGGAGCAAAAGAAGAAAGTGAGCCGCAAGTGCACGGCGCAGGTCTGGTGTGAGCGCTGCCGTCAGAGCTGGTACTGCTCCTTGGCCTGCAAGGAACAGGTACCAATGGCCCGCCATTGCCACTTCTTCACAATCGTGTCATGTTATGACATGACGTCGTCACCATCGCCTTTTGGCGCAGGACCGACTGCACGCGTGCCAGTGTCCCGCGCTGGCCATCCTCGCCTCGTGCAAGCTGAGCAAGGACGACAAGACGGTGGTCCGCGTGCTCCTGCACGTCCTGGCCCGTCGCGAGCTGGAGGCGGCCACAGAAGAAGAAGAAGAAGAGCACAGGCCGCCCATGGCGAGACGACCGCAGTTCAAGGATTTCTTGTGCCTGGTGTCGAACGTGCCCTCGCCAACGCTCTCGCCTGACCGCTACAAGGGCGACATGTATACATGACACCATCAACACTCGTTGCTTGAAGGGTACCGGCTGACTCTGGTCCGGCGTGCTGCTCCCCGACAGGGAGGTGGTCAAGTTTGTAGAGAAGATGCTGGGTCGGTGCGCACTCGCCCACAAGTACTCGACAGAAGAGCTCCTCGAGTACATCTCCAAGATCGAGTGCAACAGTACGCTACTCGGCCTCTACAAATAATTTTTTTAGAACATTTTAAAATATTTGTTTATTTATTTATTTATTTATTTGACTTGACATTGATGCTGGGTCGGTGCAGCATTTGGGATGTGGAGCGACAAGTTGGTGTCGATGGGAATGGTGCTCTACGCCGAGGGCTCCTACTTCAACCACAGCTGCGCGCCCAACTGCGGGACGCGGACGGGCGAGGGCCAGGCCGTGCAGTTTGTGGCGACGCAGGACATCCCCGCAGGCGAGGAGGTCTGCATCCGCTACATTGACGTGGACAAGCCCACCAGCTCGCGCCGCAGCGAGCTGCTCTCGCACTACCACTTCACCTGCATGTGCCGCCTGTGCGTGTCCACCGACGACTCTTCATCGTCCTCGTCGTCCACTACACAGCGAACGAAGCACTCGCATCACCCCACGCGATCCGGCAAGGCGGGGACGAAGGGCAAGAAGAACAAAAAGGGCGAGACCAAGCACGGGCGCAAAGGCAAATAGAGAACACTTTCTTGGTGTCAAAACGTAAGACGCCCGTGTTTCGTGATGTGCCCCTTTTCCTTTTCCTCTTGTGAAACGTCACGAGAGCTCAACGAACGTCGTACTGAACCTTCCGCCTCTCTTGTGGAGTACCGCCGCTGTCCTTGCGAAGTCCCTGCAGGATTCGTTGGGACGACGTGAGGTGGCTCCTCCCACAAGTCGTCTGGCCTTCCCGCTCGCCGACACGGCTCTTGTGCAAGAGCGGGCTGGGCAGCACAACACAACAACATTCGCAGTCAAGCAACAACAACTCAAACTCCACCATGAGCATGGGCATCACCTCTGACGACGCTGGCCGGCCGAGGCACGAGAAGCATAAGGGAACGTGGGAGGAGTCGGCCCAGAAAGTGACGGGCGCCGAGATGGCCCAAATGACGCGTGAGTCTTTGCTCGACCAGCGCCGCAACATCGAGGAGGGCGACATGTCCGAGATGGAGCTCACGCGCGGACGCAAGAGCGCGCTCAATGTGAAGGGAAGCGATGTGCCTCAGACTGAGATGAACGCCAAGGGGGAGTACTTTGACAAGGGAGACGAGAAGCGGCTGGGAGACGCGCAGGCCAACCTCAACAACCCCAACAACGACCTCTTTTGGGTCCGCAGACAGCGCGAGCGCCCCAGCGACATCAAGGAAGCACTCAGACTGGGCCAAGAGATCCTGGACAAGGAAAAGGCGGCTGGTGGCGGCCCGATTGCGCAGTGAGCGGCACCAGCAGTCCAAACCTTGCGAATAAAGCTCCAAAAAAAAAAAAGAAGCAAACTTGATGTGGCCAGTCAGCGATTTCTGTGGGAAAACTGCGTGACTAGACGCCTTGCAACCAATCGCAGCTGCGTCTTGGGACTTAACAACAACGTTGGGGCAGCTGCGGTGCAAGGAAGAAACATACTCGCGACACACAAGCACAAGAAGCACCACATGGCCAAGTCGTCTGCTTCACAAGGCTCGCCCGCCTGGGCTGTCGTGCTCATCGCGCTGGTGGTGGGCCTTCTGGCCTTTGGCGTCTCCTTTTATCGGCATCACCACCCACAAACCTCCGCCTCTTGTACGCTGCCCTCCACCCCCTCACAGCTTGTCCTCCACTCCACTGCGAAAAATGACTGAAATCAATAATCAATATTATCAATCTACAAAAAAAAAAAGGCCAACAGGACGAGCCGCACTACAACGAAGTGGACCAGGCCGTGTTCGCGGCGCTGGCGGCAGCTGTGGGCCCCGGCCGAGCCTTCTGGAAGCTGCGCTCGATGCCACTCACGGTCGCGTCGCCCGTGACGTCCGACGAGAAACTCGACGACGAGACCTTGAAGGCGCGCAAGCAGGCCGAGGACGAGCTGCGGACGCACTCGATCGACCACTCCTACCACGAGGCCTCGATGCCCGAGGCCGTCGTCTACCCGAGCTCGACGGACCAGGTGGCCGCCGTCATCGCCCTGTGCCACGAGCACCGCGTGCCGGTGACCGTCGCAGGCGCGCGCACGGGCCTCGAGGCGGGCGCCGTGCCCGAACTGGGCGGCGTCGTGATCGACATGTCGCGCATGGACGCCGTGCTCAAGCTGCACCAGGAGGACCTCATGGTCACTATCCAGGCGGGCATCAAAAAGTCCGTCCTCAGCGACTGGCTCAAGACCCGCGGCTTCATGTTCATGGTTGACCCCGGCAGCGACGCCACCATCGGCGGCTACGCCTCGACCGGTGCCAGGTACACACTCTTCTTCCTATATATTTTTTAAAATTATAATTAAATTTTATAATTTTACTGCTTCTTCTTTTTGTATTTTTTTAATATTTGAATCTTTTTTTCTAATGCATGCGCTTCACGGTGTAGCGGCACGCTGTCCCTCAAATACGGCACGATTCGCGAGAACGTCATCTCGATGAAGGTGGTCCTCCCCACGGGCGAGATCATTGACACCCGCTCGCGCGTCATCAAGTCTAGGTGCGCGACGCTCGTTGTTCTTCTAAATCTTTTTTTTAAAATTCGCACTCAGTTGCTGACGTCATGCCGACGTGGCTGCTTCCCTTGTGTAGCGTGGGCTACGATTTGAACCACTTGTTCATCGGCGCCGAGGGTACGCTGGGCATCATCACGGAGCTCACCGTGCGCATCCGGGCCATTCCGCGGGCCGTCAAGGCCGGCATCCTCACCTTCGAGTCGGTCCACGCCGCGGCCCAGGCCGTCACGGCCTTCCTCAATGCCGATCTGCCCTCGCTCGCGCGATGCGAGCTGCTCAACGTCGAGGCTTTGGCGGCCGTCAACGCCTTCTTCAACAAGACCTACGAGCTTACCCCCACGCTCTTCCTCGAGTTCCACGCGCCTTCATGTACATGTCCTTCTTCTTCTTCCTCACCAGTGTTGTCCTCCGATTTGCGTCGACGTGGTCTGACGTGTGCTTGTGGCTGCATGCAGTGGACGAGGTCGTGGAGGAGGCCAAGGTCGCCATCGAGGTGGCGCAGGGCAAGGGCCTCAAGGCCCACTTGTTTGCTGACGAGGAGGCCGAGCGGGACGCCCTCTGGCACGCTCGCCGATCCGCCTACTACGCCTCGGCCAAGTACCGCAACGACGTGCGTCTTCGTTTTTATTTTCGTTTTATTTTATAATTCTATTTTATAATTCTTTTCAGGACTAACTTTTATTTTTAAAAAAATAAAAAATGCAGTTCGGCCGCCGGCAGATGCGGCTGTGGGTGACCGACGTGTGCGTGCCGCTGTCGCACTTGGCCCAGGTCATCAGCGACACCGAGGAGGACTTCAAGCAGTCGCCCGTCAAGCTGCCGTGCCCGATCGTGGGCCACGTCGCCGACGGCAACTTCCACTGCCTGGTGCCCTTCAACGCGTCCGACGCGGGCGAGGTGGCCGAGATGCGGCGCCTCAACGAGCGCCTGATCCAGCGCGCCCTCGCGCACGAGGGCACCGCATCGGGCGAGCACGGCGTCGGCATGGGCAAGATCGATGCGCTTTACCAGGAGCGCGGGCCGGTGACCCTCCAGGTGATGCTCAACATCAAGCGCGCGATCGACCCGCACATGATCATGAACCCCAAGAAGCTCTTCCGAAGCCAAGAAGGGTCTGGATCTTCTTCGTCTTTTTCCTTGTGAATAAATTAATGGAAAAATTTTAATTAAACACCGAAAAGTATTAATTACGTTATTAATACTTTTCGGCGATGTCGGGGTTGGGTTATCGGGCGCTCTCACCTAGAAGAGGAACAGGAACCACCCAAAATCCACTTCGCAAGTTTGTTCAAGGAACAAAAAAGATGTCACGACCGCGGCTGACGGGGCACGCTCACGTTGACGTGACCGGCTTGGTGCTGGGCTTGGCTGGCATGGCTGCAGAGACGTCCACCACCGTCGACCACCATCACCACCACCACTGCCACCACGGCTGCACGGGCCCCTGCCGCCACCCTTCGCACAGGCGCGGGCCGCGCGCTCGACCGGTCGTCCACCATCATCACGTACACCACGCCCCGCCGCCCGTGTGCGTGACGACGACCCCAGTGGTCGCGGTGGGCTGCACGCCCGTCGCCCCGCCTCCGCCCACGGGGGCCTACCTTCGCATCTTGAGCGCCAGCTATGGCTGCGGCCAACGCCGCTACGACGTCACGACCGTTCTTCAGCAGCTGGTCTTTGCCCAGGGCGGCCTCTCGATCAACGCGTTCGGCCACAGGCGCAGCATGAACAACCAGTTTGGTGCGCGACAAGACCTTGTTGTTGTTGTTATTGTTGCTCGCTTTCGCAAACGCAGTTTGCTGGTGGCTCACTGGGAGAGTTCAACCAGGCGACCCCGCGCACGGTTCTCGCAAGACCCTCGAGTTCACCTATGAGATTGTAGGCCTCCCCAAGACCGTCGTCTTGAAGGAAGACTACAAGGTAAAGTCCCTAGCTCAGAGGAGGAAGAGAAGATGAGGATTCCCAGAAGGGGGGGGTTCAAGCTGTGAAGAAGACTGATCTTCTTGTTGGGTCAACAGCTCAACCTGGCTTTGACGGCGCCCGGCTGTCATGGTGCTCAGGAAGCCCAGCACTTCAATCTGGTCCTCCTTCAGGCCTCCTACGGCTTTGGCGAGTCCCGCTATGATGTCACGTCCATCCTCGCCAACATGATTGCCCAGCAGGGTACGTGGTCCACTTTACGACTCATTTGTCCTGACGCTTCGTTGCCTGAAGCTGACCTCTCGTGCGGTATAGGTGGCAAGCAAGTCAGCGCCTTCGGTTACCTCTTCTCGCCCAACGGCAGCATGAACCAGGCCTTTGGCGACCCCGTGCCGGGCGTGGACAAGGACCTGCGTGTGGTTTACCAGTGGCGGACTCCCGTGCTGAGCTGCGCCGTCCACGAGGATCAACCTGTTCGCCTCGCTTATGAGGCTCTTCGTTCCCCCCTTTGCTGAAGCTGTACAAGTGGTCTCCAGGGTTGAACCCTGGGGTCACGCCTTCACCTTGCTCACGACAATGAAATGATGGTCCTGAGCGCTACTGTACAAAGCTCGCGTTCATTTATGCACAGCACACAACAAGCCTCCTCGTAGCAACGAGCTGCCCATCAGCCTGTGCTGCAGACGTCTTGTCTTGTTGGTCAAGGGAAATCTGTGGCCAATCTCGGGCGAGAGAACCGTAGGCGTGAGTTCCAGCCGAGTTCTGCGGACTCGTGACGCTGGCGTTAGCTCCTGTACTCCGGCAATGGCTGTTGACGGCCGCCCACTACACCAACCATCGGGCGAGTCTCCCTCTTCATAAAGACGATCCTCTCTTTTGTCCTCCAACAAGAAGAACATCACCATTACAACTCTTTACTTCATCCTCTCTCGTTAACTACTTCACTACACCACCGCCTTCCTGCAAACACCTCAAGCAAAGAGAGCAAGACTTGCCACGCTAGTAGATACGAGAGGTCAAGTAGAACTATAACATCAAGAGAAGAAGCAACTGCGAGAGGAACCGAAACGCAAGGAGAACAAGGCATGGACGGACGAGGCCGACCTGTGAAGAGGGAGCAGAAGCAGGGCAACCCGGTGCGCGACGCGCAAGGGAATCTGGTCTATGAGGATGAGCCGCGACAAAGGGCAGAGGCAGATGCTCCTCAGATGCACGACTCAGAGGGCGTGCGAGAGGCCCAGGGGGCGAGGCGCCCGAGCACCACGATGGGCACCGACAGCGCAGTCCCCCTCGAGCAGCTGGCGAGAGTCGACAGTCGCGAGGAGCAGGACGAGCTGATGCAGCGAAGGCGCAACGGTCAACGACGAGGCTCGAGGACCAATCTGGAGGAAGTGATTGAGTCGAATAGCGCGATTCCCGCTTCTTCCTTCATCCATGCCCTGCAGCAGCAGCGCCAACAGCAAATGCAAATGCAGCAACAGATGACGGCAGGAGGCCTCAAGACCTTCCCGAGCAGAGGCCTCACGCCGTCAGCTGCGCTCGAGCCGGCCATCGATTGGAATGAGGTGCCACCGAGCGTTTCTGTGGGCGATGCCGACGTACCGCCATCGGAGCCCGAACGTCCCATTGCTTCCCGCGGACGCAGGCCTTCTATCGGCCAGCTCTTCTAAGCAGCCTCCATTTCTTCATGCGCCTGCCAAATGTGGTCAATAAAAATGTAGAGAAAACATAAATTTGGTTTTATGTTTTTTTGGTTTTATTTATGTTTTTGAAAATTAAATTCTTTTCGAAAACACCCGCAAGTAAGAGAAGATGAGAGCTGCAGTTCGGAGGGTTTCGACGCTCAATCACTTGAGCGCTTATGGCAACCATGCCTTGGTGGCCGGCACCGTTGCTTCCGGTCCCGCGAGCAGGCGTCTCTACTCTGAGTCTCCCGAGGTATGGCCTTCAAGCACAAAGCTAGCGGCCGTGTTGTTGTTTCTCACAGTGTTGGTCATAGCAGGCGGAAGTGCTGGTGCAGCCGTTGGGCAAGGGGCAGGAAGTGATCCTTAACCGGCCCAAGGCGCTCAATGCGCTCAATCTCAGCATGGTGCACCTCCTGCGGCCCCACTACACGGTACGCATTCCAATCCTTATCTTCATCCCTTGCTCGCGCTACAAATTGGATTCCTCGGCTAGGCTGCGCTTTAGTCTTGCTGACTTGCTGACTCCTCCTCTGGCCTCCGCAGCACTGGGAAAAGGACCCCCACACGGCCTTTGTGCTTATGAAGGGTGCTGGCGGTAAGGCCTTCTGCGCTGGTGGCGACATCCGAGGTTGCGCCTCTCCTCTTCACTCTCTTCTTCCTCTTCCTCCTTTCTCTACAACCATCATGATTCTTCCTAATCATCCTCCGTCCTCCTCCTTGCGCAGCGATCTACGACGAGGGCGTGGCCGCACGGCAGGCGGGCAAGGCCGAGGGGGCCACGGAGCCCGAGAGCCTCGGCTTCCGCTTCTTCCGGGACGAGTACGTGCTCGACTACCAGATCGCCACCCACCCGAAGCCCCAGATCGCCCTCCTCAACGGCATCACCAGTACGTGCCGTCGTCGTCTTCTTCTTCTTCCTTCCTGTCCCCACAGCCAATTCCTCAAACGGACGCGTCTTCTTGTGTGCTGTCTGCGTGGGCAGTGGGCGGCGGCGTGGGCCTGTCGATGCACAACAAGTACAAGGTGGCCACCGAGCACACGGTCTTTGCCATGCCGGAGACGGCCATCGGCTTCTTCTGCGACGTCGGCGGCTCCCACTTCCTGCCCCGCCTCAGCCCCGTACGCCGCCACCACATTCATGCCTACTTGGCATTCTTGTGCCGTCTCGCGTAGCTGCCTCCTGACAAACGTGGAATTTTGGGAATGCAGGGCTTTGAGGTGGGCATGTACCTGGCGCTGACGGGGGCTCGCCTCAAGGGCTACGATCTCGTGTACGGCCCTGACCTGTCTTCTTCCTGTTTTTTATTTTTATTTATTTAATAATGATTTTATTTGTAAAATATGGAAACCTGAATGCCTCATGATCGTGTGGACATGCAGGCGCGCTGGCGTGGCGACGCACTATGTGCACTCATCCAAGGTCGTCGACCTGGAGAACAAGCTCAAGAACGCGGAGAACGAGGACCACGTGCGCCACGCCCTGGCCGAGCTGAACGAGCACGACAAGGCCCACGGTCAGTTCTTTATTTACTGTTATTGTTTTTTTTTGTGAATATTTTATTATTTAAAATTCATTCTAAAATATTTTATTTACTCACTGCAATTGGTGTGTGATCGCAGATGCGAGCAGCGAGCTGGTCAAGCACGCCGAGGCCATCCACCGTTGCTTCGGCAAGGACTCGGTGGAGGACATCGTTGTGGCGCTCGAGCGGGAAGGCAGCGAGTGGGCCGCCCAAACGCGCCAGGCGCTGGCCAAGCTCTCGCCGACGGCCCTCAAGGTGGTCTTCCGCCAGCTGCACAACGGCCGCCACCTGTCCCTCAACAGGTGCTTCGAGATGGAGTTCCGCATGGCCCTCCGCTTCCTCGTACGTCCCTTTTTTTCTTTGCTTCTTTTTATATTTATTTATATTTACAAACAATAATTTTTATTCAATTAAAAATCTTTTCTTTTTTAGGCGGGCCACGACTTCTTCGAGGGCGTCCGATCGGTGCTGGTGGACAAGGACCGCAACCCCAAGTGGCGCCCGGCGCGTCTGGAGGACATTTCCGACGCCGACGTGGACGCCTACTTCGCGCCTCTGGCCGACCCCAAGCACGAGCTGCATCTGACTCCGGCCCACTAAGCTCCGCCCGCACACAAGGCTCTGAGGACGCAAAAAAGAGCAAAAGATGCAAATAAAGATCTGCAAAGTTGTGTGCCATCACTGAAGTTTCTTTTTATACAAGATGACGTGATCACCAACAGGTGGGATCACCATGGTGACAACAAAAAACTACGTTACAGGGGTGGCTGGCTCTTTCTTGAGCCATGGCTTTCACCGCGGGCAGGAGTCTCGGGTGGCGCTGCTTCGCCAAGCCCGTCGTGGTCGGCCTGTTCGTGTGTCGGCTTGGCCGCAGCTGGCGCGCTGTTGTCGCCTTCGCTTGTTGTTGGCGTCGTCCTCCTCCTTGGGGCGGCGGCATTTGTCTTCTTGGGCTTCATCATCCTCGGAGGGATCGTCGGGCGTTCGCTGCCTGAACTTGCTCTCCTCCTCCTCGCGTTCGGACGCGGTGAGGAACGTCATGAGGAGCTGGAGCACATCGTCCAGCAGCTCCCCGCAGGCCTCGAGGTCGATCATCTTTACGAAGGGCCAAGCTTCGCTGCCTTCGCCCTCCTTGCCGTCCGTCGTCACCGAGCCGTCATCAAAAAGCGCCCAGCAGCTGACGTACGGGCGCATGAAGTGGAAGCCCAGGAGCTCCTCGCGGGTGACGAGTCGTGTGAGCTCCCAGCTGAGGTCCACCAGCTCCAGGACAAAGGTCTCGACCTCTAATCGGAGGAGTTGGTCATCCTCGTCTTGCTGCTCTTCCTTCACGTCGCGGGCCGCAACCTTCTGCTTGGCGTCCTCGGTGAGGCGGCAGCGGCGGACAAGCTCCAGGCCCAAGCTGAGCTTCAGCTCGGCACATGCCCGGGCATGCTGCTTGTCGCACAAAAGCTGGAAGGCCATGCTCTCGGCGGCCACGGGGGCTGCCCGGACGAACCTCGTCGGCGTCGTAGTCGTCGTTTGGTCATCCATGGTGAGGCAGTGTTGAGAAATCTCTTCTTCGTCGAGTTGGAAGAAGGAGCCGAGTCGAGTTGTGTTCGACATCGTGGTGGTGTGCTGCACGTGTGCCGGGAGGAAGCAGAATGATGGTTTCAACTTCCACAACGTTTTCTGCCTTGGCGCGTGTCCTCAAGCTCCGCCAAAAACGCGGGCCACTCACCGGCGATTCCCACAGCCAAAAGCTGAGTAAGTGCTTAGAAAGGTTGACGCCAAACGTAGTCAGCTCTTACTCATGCCCTATTCAAGCCGCCGCAACGGCGTGTGGAGGTCCGGGAAAGAACGGCGAGTGATGCATCAGCCAATGGACGAATGACAAGTTCATAGAATTCACAGGAGTCACGTGAACGTCGACAAATGCACCAAGTTACCTCCAACTTGTCTGATACTTACTCCGAAATCTCAGCACCGTACAATGATTGGACGATGCAGCCTGAACCGTTAGCGACGAGGAAAATAACAGGAACAGACAAGAAGCCTTTTTGCGTCTTCTACGGGATATCTCTTCCCTAAAAGCAAAAACTGTTATCTTCGGCAAAAAAAAGGAGAAGAGGTCAGCAGGTCGGTTCGGGGCTTTCCTCGTCTGGGTAGAGGACGTCAAAGGCCAGGCCCTCCTCGCAAAAGAGCTGGTCGATCAGCGGCTGTTCGCCCGTTAACCCAACTTGCCACGCTCTGCTGGCTTGCTGCTGTCCGATCACAGCAGGAACCGTGCTTGCGAGCCCACCAAGCGGGGGTGCCGGCTCTGGCAGTTCGGAGGCGGCCATGCGGTCGTCACCTTCATCTTCGCCTTCGGTTTCGTCTTCGTTTTCGTTCTTTCGGGAGCTCTCATCAGTGATGTTGAGGTCAAGCAGGGGTAGCCCATCCGTGTGGAAGTCAGTGCCTCCGTCCGCCACTACGTGTTGGAGGGGCTGTTGCTGCCCTCGCTGCGCCAGCAGGTCCTCGTAGAGCGCAGCGATGGCGTACTCGGTGTCCAGCGGCGAGCCTGTCGCCGGCAGGACGAGCGTTGCTTTCACCTCCTCCTCTGCCTCTTCCTGATGCGAGCGATAAGCCTCTGAAGTCGAATCGGCAAAGTCTGGGAGACTCTCGCCGTCGTGTAGCAGAAACGACAAGTATGAAGGTAAGTCGTTGGAGGGCGCTGGACTCGGGCTGGCTTGGGCGACATCTGCTGGCCGTGCTGCGGACTCTGCTGCTACGTGGTGGGGAGGAACGTCATCATCGAGAACAGCGCGAGGGTTGTTGAAGTGGTCGATGCTGGCGACGGACGACGAGACCCCAGCAGCATAGCCGAGGTGGAGCATCAGGCGCACGCGCATCGCCTTGACCTGATGGATCATGCCTATGTACCTGATGGCGTGGTGGTGGCGTGAGTCGGGCCTGAGCATTATCGCCAGAGATCGAACGGGGGCGAGCGTACTTGGACAAGTCGTTCAGGATGGCCAACTGGGCTCGGCTGATCACGATGTGCTTGCCCTTGGCCCTCGGGCACCTGACCTCGTTGACCAGTCCAATGGCCTGAGACGGCGTGAGATGGCGCTATAGAGGCTGGTAAAGGCTAGCGACAAAGCCAAGACAACTGAGCTTGTATGCAAGGTGCGTACCTTGAGGATGGACAAAATCATGCTGATGCGTCGGCGATTGGTGCCCAGGCACGCAGTGAGCTGCAGGCGCGTAGCGGGAGCCTGGAGCAAAATGGAAATGATTCGAGACGTGAGGGTCTTGGTGTCGGTCTTCTCCTCGACCGTAGTGGGATCTGCGAGAAGTGACGATGAAATAAGAATGAGCCATTGGAAGAGTTTGGGGGACGTAGGAAGTACCTCCAACGACTTCTTCCTGGTGATCGGTGCCTAAAGGTCTTTCCATTGTGTGCAGATAGTGCACCTCGTTGCTCACGTGGTCTTCGAGCAAGATGGCCTCCGCTACGGCGTCGTCCAGGCACTCCCCGGACGTCTGCTTGATGATTGACGCGTACTGTAGGTCTGGGAGAAGCGTTCTGTGATTAATGCGCCCGGCAAGGCATGTACAGAGCCAGATGCTTGTACCTCGCTGACGGGCAAGGTCTTCAGCGTCTGTAGCCGCTGTACGCAACTTCTTTTCTGGTTGATCAGAGATGCTCTCCTGCTCGAATACGTTGCCGTCTTGCGCGATCCACTGGTACGGCAGCACGTTTTTCGCTGGCGCGAAGCCTTCACAGACTACTTCCTCGGTGAAGCCTAGGGCCACACTTGTTGCCTGTCGCTTGGAATGCTTACTGCTTCGTTGTGCGGGCTGTCTGCGCTTGCATGGCGGCTTCAGTAGTGGCTCCTCCTCTGGGTTGGTGCTCACCACCCACTTCTTCAGAGCCGTCCCCTTGCCACTAGAGCCACGAGAGCCACTGCCTTGCCCTCGGCCCCTCTTCTGCTTCTTCGGTAAGTCTCGAACAATGTGGAGGTGAAACAACGATTGCTTGTACCGGCTGGGGCGGGGTCGCAACACAGAGCGGGTCTTCATCTCCAGACAAGACCGACGGCACAGGCAAAGGAGACGAGGAAGACGAAGGATGCAAGGTCTCAGCCGTGAACGAATCCCTCATAGCGATTGACGCGGTAGGCATTGGGGGTAGGGGCGGCAAGTCAAACAGAGGCGGAAGGTCGACCAAGGAAGTCGCGTCAAATGGAAGCAGGGAAAAGCTGTCGTTCGACGGAGTAGGCAACATGTAGACCGTCCTGAAGCTCTGACCGAAGGATAACGAACTGGTGCCAAGGTCAGCCCGAGCCCTGCCCGAGTAGAAGGACGAGCGCTACTCTACGGCTTGTTGGCGCCAAGCCACATGCATACTTGAAATACATTCGCGCGTTTCCTGCATCTCTTGTGGTGATCATGTGGTCTTCCTTTGCCCGCGCTTGATGCTGGCTGTCTTATACCCACATGCTCTTTCATTCAGGAAGGGCATACATTTTGGTCGTTGCAAGTACAGCACGATCGCACGGCTTTAGGCGGGCTTTGCCGAGAGGAAGCCGCGCCCATGGCACTTGACGCAGACTCGATAGTGCAACGACTCTGGCCGGCACTTGCCAAACTCGCCAAAGCCGCCCTCGCCTTCGCACAGCCGGCACAGCTCCGACGGACCTGACCCCCCAAACAGCGCTGTTCAGTTCAATTTCTAAAATCACATTTAAAAAAAACGCAAAAAACGCAAAAAACATAAATAAAAGGACAGGCACCTTCAACCGCGCCCTGGCCTGCGCATAACTCGCACAGGTGAGTGAAGTGAATTGAAGCGGGCGGGCACGGGCCGAATGGGCCCTGGCCTTTGAGGCCGTGGCATCGCGGACATGGGTAGATGTGGGCGCCGCCACTGCCTTCCATCATCACGATGCCCGATGATGAGGTCTCCGCCATCGACGACGGAGGCGACGACAGCCCCTGCGGGCGCGAATGCGCATACGACGACAACAGCGACGAGGACGACATCTGCTGCGACAGCCGGGCCAGCGTCTCTGGCGGCGCCGACATCGGGACTGGCTGCCGCACAAGCGAGGAGATCCGAAAGGTCGGCTTGCCACTGCCTGCCGGCGATGACGATGACGACGAGGGCTTGGGCTCGGATGGCAGCGAGGGCGAGGCCGGGGTGAAGGTGATGGAGAGGCCCGTGAAGGCCTGCCGTTCGAGCATGTTGCTCACGCGGCGGCTCGACCGCGGCGGCGAGGATGGTGGTGGCGCTGGCCGGCGCAGGCTGTGGGACGCCGACGACGCGAGGCCCGACCCGGGGTGGGCGCCGCGCCGTGGCGGCGGGTTCGAGACGCTCCGCAGGCGGCGAGGTGACGATGTGGCCGCAGTGGTGGCCGTCGCGGTCGTCGTGATGGTCGCCGGCGGCGGCGGAGACGACGACAACGACGGTGAAGACAACGATGATGACGACGGCAAGACAACAGGAGACGAGGGCAGAGACCGGGACGCCGCTGTGAGCGCGGGCGAGGCCGGGAGGGACGAGACCGGGGACGCCGGCAGCGAGCCGGGCGCGATGGCCGACGAGGTGCTGGTGTTTGGCCTGGGCCCATGGGCGTGCGTGCCGCTGCTGCCGCTGTGTCCGGCGGCGTGCGCCACGGCCTCGGGCCGCAGGCAGTAGGGCGCCACGCCCGCCGCGTCGCCAGCTTTGGCGGTCGTGGAATGTGAGGAAGACGGCGAGGCAAAGGGCACGGCCACGCAGCAGCCGAGGGCGAGGGCCGGCTGGCCATTCACATGGTAGAAGTCGGTGGGGTCGACGTCCTTTGGCTTCACGTTGTACACCGTCACGCCAGCATTCACGCTCGTGCCTGGTTGTATATTTAAAATAATATTTCAGATTTGCTGTTTTTCAAATTTATATTTATAAATTTGAATATAAATTCATGAAGGGCATTTACCGTTGCGCTCCTCCTCAGCAAAGTAGGCGAGCAAGGCGCTGTGAGCGCTCGGGGCACGATTCAATGACGGTGGCGGCGCAGCGCTGGGCGAAATGGGTGCGGGCGCGTAGGTCCACACGGCCGGGTGGTCCAGCTCGCCCGGCACGACGAGGCTCTCGTGGAGGCACACCACGCAGTCTGTGGAGTGCGCAACGTTCATGTTTCAAAGGCGGTCAGACATGATCATCTGCATGACGATGTGGCATGAAGAAGAAGAAGAAGAAGAAGAGGCCAACCGAGTGAGGGCTTGGTGTGGGTGAGGGTGAGAATGCAGCCGGCAGCCACGAAGCCCGACGGCGGGACGGGCCTCCAGATGGTGCAGGGCAGCATGCCCCGCAGCCCGCCTTCCTGTCGCCACATCACTTCAAAGTCCACCGGCTGTCGTCCAACAAATAAATAAAACAACGAGTCAGGGCGTGTGCGTGTGTTGCGAGCGGGGGGCCGCGCGACCTTGGCCAGGCACTCAAAACTGGGCCGAGAGAGCACTTCCCTCGGTCCGCCCCTCCGCCTCGGCGTGCTCCGTGTGGGCGCATTTTCTGCACAATTGTGTTTAATTGTTTTTATAATATTGGTTTTTTTTTATATATATATATAAAAAAATAAGAAAATAAGAATGCAATAAATCAGAACTGAGGTGTTGTTGGCCGGATGCGTACGTTGGGGCGGAGGAAAGGGGCCAACGGCAAAGACGGGCGCTTCGAGGTAGATGTGCGGGCTGGAGGCGAGGTAGGGCCGCATCACGTCGCCAACGATGGCGAAGCCTGCCGGCGGGATGGGGCGGAACCACGTCACGCCTTGCTTCTCCTCTGGGTGGCCTGGCCGCGAGTAGGACACGAAGGACCACATCTTCTGGAATTTGGCCACGCTGACCAAGTGCAGCCGCGGTTCGGGCCAGGCTCCATCAAGATTGCGTCCTTGCGGGCTTGCGGGCGCCGACATCAACTTGTGCGACAGAGGATACTGGCGAAACGCTTCATCTTCACTCTTCATTCAAAGCGAAGCGCCCTCTGCCGAACATTGAAGACAAGGACTTCTGGCAGGAGTGAATCGGCCTCTTTATGTGTGGCAATAATTGATCCTGAAAATAAAAACTATTCCCAATTTTATTTTGAATATTTGACGTATTTGGCGGAGATACGCCCCAAATGAAGTGGGGAGCAGAGGACGACGAACGGAGGAACGCAACTTGCATCTGAAGTGGTGAGTGTAGACTCGCAGGAGGCTGCCTCAACCTGAAACCCTTGTCCTCCTTGCCTTTAATCTTTTCGCAACGGTACGCGTTTTACTGGGACGGCTCTTGAGCCTGGGGATGGAGTAGCGCACAAGCCTAACACCATTGCTCTTCCTTATGCCCAGTAAATTCGCCAAAACCAGGGCTCCTCCTAAGGCAGGAGAAGTAAAAGATAGAAAGGAGCGGAGGCGTGACGAAGAAAAACAGCGATGGATTTCGCCAAGCAGTACCGGCCAGCGTTGCCGTGGGAGGCGCCCTTCGCACACGCTAAGCAAGGCGACTTCTCCTCGCCCGGTGAGTTGGTCGCGAGGAGCATCAACCGCCGCTTCCTCAACTATATGGACGATAAAATCAAGTCCTATCAAAAGACGCTCACTGATCCCAACTGGCTTGTCTCTGAACAGGTTCACACTCCACCTTTTTTATTTATTTATTGTTTTACATAACCATCTCTTTTCGTTTTCGTTCTTTACCGTCGCGCTTCGTTCTTTTGTTAACGGACGGCACTTCGACAGTTTGACTTGGAGGACGACGATCAGTGGCGCGAGCTGCTGGAGTCATACAGCGTGATGGGCAAGAACTGTTTGAGCCCGCTCGTGCTCGCGCTGCTCGACTGGCAGCAGCGGAAGCTGAGCAAGAAGATCGACATGTGGGAGGACTTTGCCAAGGAGCTCAACAAGGCCCAGGCCGCGCAGCTTCAGGCCGTCTACGAGGAGCGCAAGATGGTTCGTCTGTCTTTATTTTCTTTTGCTTTCTTCTGGAGTCCTGCCCTAAGGACCTCTCACATTGCCCCACGTGTGCAGTACACGGTGTACTATGTGTTCTGTCGGTTGATCCTCGAAGTGCTGCCCAACGCCGACGAGAAGGACAACCCGCTGTCGAGCGCTGCCGCCGATGAGCTCGAGAAGGCCTGCTTCCTCTACTTTGAAGAGAACAAGTGCGTTCGCTCTTGCCTTTTTGGTGGTCGCGACACGCCACTGACCGACATTCTCTTTGCGTGCTTTGTGATGGCAGAGCCCTTGTGCTGATCAAGGCCAAGAAGGGCGACAAGGAGGACTTGGCCGTGGCCAATCGACTCCAGATCTATGAGCTCTTCTCGCAGATCCTCGGCGAGCTCTGCGCCCAGAAGTACTTTTCCGACCACTCCCCCCCCCCAACTTCGCGACCAGACGGGAGCTGACCAGCCCTGAGCTGCATTTGTGGCACGCGACAACAACAACAACAGCCGATTCGAGGAGATCACGAAGAAGCTCTTCGACGTGCTGGAGGCCACCAACAGCGCCAAAGACCTCTCGACTTCTCTCTCGGCCATCTACGGCCTCCGTAACGTCAAGATGGACGTACGTCGTTGCGTTCTTAGCATTCCAGCAGCATTTTCTTTGTTTGTTGATGCTTTTATCTTCTTACTCAACACGACGCTACGGCAGATCTCGACCAACGCCAAGGTAATCGAGTCGGGCACCTTCATTAAGCGAGTGCGCGAGGAATACTTTGACCCCAAGACCAAGAAGCTCAAGGAGGAGATTCAAGCGGCCTTTGCTGAGCTTCTCGTACGTTCCTTTCCTTTAATCCATTTAGTAATTTTAATAAATTTATTGTTATTCACTTTTAATTCCAAATGCAGGGCAGCATCCTCGTCCCCATCGTCGAGTCCAAGACGGAAGGTATGAAATTTTATTTTATTTAATTTTTTAATGAAAATTCTTAATATTTTTTATTTTGTTGTTTTGTGATGAGAACAGAGTCACAGAAGGATGTGCTGGCCGACTTCTTCTCTATCGTGGCGAGCTTCTACGACCACATCATGGCGCAGTACGGAAAGAAGAAGATCAAGGGCCGCGAACACGTACGTGCCTTCTTCTTCTTACTTCTCGCTTCTCCGTCTCTTATACCAACTTCTCACCTGGGCCTGTCGTTGATGTGACTTGTTGGCGGCGGGGCTCAGGTCTTCTATCCGCTGATGACGGGCCTTCTCTGCGCCGCTCAGGTCAAGTACTTTGAGGCCAAGTACTACGAAATGCTCGAGATGCTCTTCAAATCCCTCAAGGCACGCCTCGCCCCTTTATTACTGGAATTCTTTTTTATTTTATTTTTTAAAAAACAAAGGAGGCATGTTATTATGAGGCCGCTGACGTGAAACGTGCGGCAACAGGAGCCCAAGCTCAAGGCGCTGGCCCTGGAGTCGATCTACCATCTCTTGCTCAAGTTCCTCGCCGTGAAGGACACGAAGACGTTTGGCGAGGAATGTTCTAAGCTCCTCGACCAGCTCTTCATCCAGCCGGCCAAGGAGAAGAAAAAAGGTATTATTTTTTGAAATACTTTATTTAATCATTTCTTGAAATATTAATAAAACATTTTATAAACAACAGAAAAGCAGCTGATTCAGCCGGGCGAGGAATGCGTGGAGATCATCGTCGACATCATCACGCTCCTTTCGGTGGCCAAGTTCGACCAAACGACCCACGGGGTAGTGCTGGAGCTCATCAAGGACCGCGCCTCGCCCGACAAGGTCCTCGTGGCCCTGCTGGCGTTCAACGCCATCACCGACCGCCTCATCCCGGCCAGCGAGGTCGGCCGCGCGTCGGGCACCAACGGCACCGGCAGCGGCGGCGCGTCCGGCGGCGGCGTCGGCGGCAAGTCGTCGGGCGGGACGCTCAAGGGCTCCGGCAAGCAGGTGGGCACCGTGCGCACGACCATGGTCGTCCCGCGGGGCCAGGCCAACCCGACCCTCAAGCGCCAGGCCATGCGGCGCTTCCACGCCGAGACCGAGAAGATCATCCTCGACGACTTTGCCAAGGGCATGGGCATGGCGCTCGACCGCATCCTGGCCGACGTCCACGCCCAGTTTGGCTCGCTCCTCCTGAGCGACCCCAAGTACAGCAGCAAGTCCCTCCAGGAGCTCGTCGGCAAGGACAAGGCCGGCCCGCTGGCCGTGGCGCCGCTGGCCCTCTCGTGCCTGCGCCGCGCGCTGCCCTCGGAGATGCCCGTCCCCGAGCTGGTCCACACGCTGGCCAAGTACACGCTGCACATCGACCCTGGTGCGCCCCTGACCCCCGTCCCCGCCCGTCTCGCTGGCTCAGCGGCCGATGAACTGACTCATGTGACATTGACCGGTTTGTTTCGAAAACACAGCTCTCCGGACAGAGGCCTTCCAGGTGCTGCAGCACATGGCCCGGTGCCTGCCCGTCCTGCGGGCGACCATCGTCGAGCAGTTCTGCCGCGTGACGTCGAGCATCCCCGACATCTACCCGCACCTCATCCGCAAGTCCCTCACCAAGGTCAGCGCTCCCCCATCCCCCTCCCTCTTTCCTTCACTCGACGCAGCCAGTGCTGCCTTTCGAGACGAGGACTCACGCAGGGGAGGTGGGCCTGGTTTGCCGCGCGCAGCTCATGACGCTGCTCAAGCTGTGGCATGACATGGAGAGCGACCGCGAGCTCAAGCTCGAGCAGAAGCTGCGCGAGGAGAAGAGCAAGACCTACATCGCCCTGGTACGCAGCCCAATCGCCATGGAGCAGCTCATATGGTTTGGCCTGACGTCTTTCCGGTGTCGACAATGTCGACGACACTCAGGGACAACTCGAGAACGTCAAGTCGGTGGTGTGCCCGATCGCCGAGGTCGACGGCACGGCGCTGCTCTACCTGTGCCATCCGCTCGCCAACGTGCGCGAGCTCGCCTGGGGCGTGGCCAAGGCCGTGCGCCAGGTCAACGCCGTCCTGCTCACCGAGGCGGCCGTCGAGCCGACGGAGCTGCTGGCCAACCTGATCGAGGCCAACAGCAGCAAGCTGGCCGCGGCGGGCGACGTCGACCGCACGCTGATCACCAAGCGCAGCTTCGCGCTCAAGGGCGGCCACAGCGCCGAGGCCCAGCGCGAGCTGCGCCTGCTGGGCGTCAGCAGCAGCAACAACCTCATGCTGGCCGCGTCGGGATCGACCTCCTCGGTCGCCGCCGTTGCCGCCTCGCCGCCGTCCCGTCGCAATACCGACGCCGACTGGCATTCCATCAGCGAGTACGTTCAGCCGCCACCAGCCCGATGTATGTCGACAACAATACTAACCGCCCCACTCTCGCGCTACACAGCTCGGTTGATGTGACCCCGCACGTGGAAGTCGGCGGCTACAAGGCCCAGCCCACGAGTCAGGGCACCCTTGAGGAGGTCGTCAGCCTCAAAAAGGGTCTCCACAAAGACGGTTCGTTTTATCAGGACTCTTCTTGCCTAAAACCCTATTTATTTTATTTATTTTTTTGTATTAAAAAAAGAGAAAATCAAAATAGTTTCTTACATGACGAGGGCGCGCAGATGTGCCGCTGCGATGGGCGCGGATGCTGGGCGCGCTGGTGCCGCTGTGCACGAACCAGGGCACGGTTGACTTTGCGTTGCGCCACATTGTGCCGCGCATGGCCGCCTCGCAGGCCTACCTCGAGTCCACCCGCGGCCAGAAGACCGTCTCGCCCGACTTTGAGTCACAGAGCCTCCTCTGGCGCAACTACGCCGTCGCCGCCTGCTCTGCCTACAGTACCGAACGTTTAGATTTTTATTTTTATTTTTATTTTTATTTTTATTTTTATTTTTATTTTTATT